>CM022297.1:542564219-542860431 GCA_011799875.1 Thinopyrum elongatum
GCTATGGCAAAATAAAAGTAAAACTTGCCATGCTCCATAGAAGTAAAATTGCCATGTGTGTTAAATAAAAATTACCATGGCAATAAAAAGGTTAATTTTGCAATGGTCGACAAAAGTAAAAATTAGCATGGCAAAAACAGGAAATAAACGTGAAAAAACAGCCACAAATCACACACCAAAAAAATTAATTTTGCCATCTAGCGTGATTTTCTTGCCATGTGAACATTACCAAACAAGTGTAAAAAAGACCACGTCGACATGATTTTACTTGAATTAAGTAAATTTGCCATGAGTGACGAAAAGTAAATTTGCCATGTATGTTAAATAAAAATTGCCATGGCAATAAAAAGGTTAATTTGCCATGGTCGAAATAAAAAAGTAATAATTGGCATGGCAAAAATAGAGGTAAAATTGTCAAGGCAATAATAATGAAGAATTTGCCATGGCGGTGTAGTTACATTTGCCATGTTAACAAAGATAAAATTTAAAACTTGTCATGCTCCATATAAGTAAATTTGCCATGAGTGACGAAAAGTAAATTTGCCATGTATGTTAAATAAAAATTGCCATGGCAATAGATGTAAATTTGCCATGGCAATAAAAATGTTAATTTGCCATGGTCGAAATAAAAAAGTAATAATTGGCATGCCAAAAATAGAAGTAAAGTTACCATGGCAATAATGCAGGGGAACGCAGCAGAAAACAAAAAATTTCCATCCTACGCACCAGCCCAGGGCCACTATGAAGATGCATACAAGGTTTTAATCTGATCGTTACCAACTCGTAGCGCAGCGCAAGTAGAGTTGGTGAAGATCGTCGGTGCAGATCCCTACGGCTAGGAATTTACAACCTCCCAACCGCGAGGATTTTCTCCCTTGGACAGCTCCTCGGACGGTCCCCAGACAGCCCTTCGTGAGGGCGTCGAACAGCTCCTTGGACGGTCCTTCGGACAGTCCCTCGAACAGCCCTTCGGGAGGCCCTCAAGCAGTCCCTCGGACAGTTCCTCGGACAGCCCTTCGGGAGGCCTTCGAACAATTTCTCGGATGGTCCCTCGGACAGCCCTTCGAGAGGCCCTCGAATAATTTCTCGGACGGTCCCTCGGACAGCCCTTCGGGAGGCCCCTCAAACAGAAGATCGAACATACGACCTCTCTACTTAGTTGTACACATACGGTGTCACCTATCCAATAGGACTTCGCCACCCAGAGATAATCCCTACCAGAAACTAGACAGCCCAGCGGCTGTACGGAACTATTTCGTGTGGGGGAGAGAGAAATGGCAGATCATGCATGCCTTGTGTTGAGAGAGTTGGAGTGAGTTGGAGAGCTCCTCTCCTCCTCCTTTTATATTGGTGGAAGGGGTGGAGGGGGGCTGAAAATATCAGCCCACAAAGGCCCCCCTCCAAAACATGCACCCACCTTTGGTGGGAGGTTGCCCCATGGGGGGCCCCCTTCCACCCTTGGCCGGCCACATGTGGCACCCTCATGGGGCGCCACCTCCTCCCAATCATCACCACCATTTGTGGGGGCTGCCCCCCACCATGGGCCCCCACCCCCAACACCTTGTCCACCAACAAGGGGGTTGCCCGCTGCCCCCTAAAGGGGGCGCCCCCAAAAACAGCCAAAAAACAGCCCCCACGATTCGTGGGATCTTGTCCCCTCTCGCTGGGACAAGACGTTTTTCCGCGTGTATTCTCCGAAAAAATTCCCGAAGGTCCCAGAACATTTTCGACACCCTCTAAAATTATTCTAGATGCGATCCGAAACATTTTCGGTTTGATGGTTTTATTCCGAAACATTTCCGGTTTTCTCTCCGGAACTTTTCCGTCGTCTCCGAAACTTTTCCGGTGACTTTCTCTCGGGCTCCTTGTCTTGTATTTAGCTGATAGATGACCCTTAAGTGTGTGACCCCGTAGGTTTGGTGAAATATAGACATGACCGGAACTCTTTCCGATCAATGATCAATAGCGGAACCATGGAAATCCATATTGATCCCTATATCCACACGAATGATTATTCGAGTGAACCTCTAGTTGTCGTGTGATATTCTTGTTGCTTCGCGATATGTTACAAACACCCGAGGTGAGATTTATCGGCATCCCCGTGAATCAACAACTTGTCCATTGTACCAGTTACCTCGTTACCGGTTTTGTTCTCTTTTCTTGTTTCCGCGTTCCGGCATCCTTGTGATAAAATCACACTGTGTCATGCCAGACGATGATGGATATCGTAACACCGAGAGGGCCCAAAGATTATCTCTCCGTCGTCGGAGAAGCAAATCCCAATTTTGAGCTATCAAGTCCCTTGTCATACTTTTCCATGAACCCATAAGCCGCCGTAATAGCCATCCTTTGACGGATGATATTTAACAAACCCCAAAGTTCATGAAGCAAGCATGAACAAACTCGATACTCTCATGGTCTAATGAATTATGCAAACGTTAACTTTCTCTGTGTTATTTACCATTAACTTGTGACGAATGTATTGCATAGCATAACATCAATTTTAGGTCGATTCAATCACAAGTGTTCTTCTAACATTGTGTCCTCAAAATTGTCGGCATAGACATGCCCATGATCAGGAAAGCGTAATCATCATGCAACACTTGAACTAGTCTTAGAGGTCAGACTAGGAATACATTTTACCGTTTATTTTTTCACACGTGCACATGGGTTTTCCTCAGAGCCTTTATGGATATACGAGCTCGGGAAGCATAGCCGTTATAACACGAAATATAAACATAATTACGAACATAGGGAAAAAAATTAACATTTATTATTGCCTCTAGGGAATATCTCCTACAGACTCCCACTTGCACTAGAGTCGATAATCTAATCAATGCTAATGCACTTTCCACCTATTGCATACCGGTGTAAAAAATATGCATCGCTTGTGGTATAGTCTTTGTCCAACGGATCTGACAACTCCAGGTCCGTGTGTATCTTTGCATATCCATGCATTTTCAAGCTTTCACAAAATTCATATTTTGTGTGGACTTGGCTTTGTTCATATGTGAATCACTGGTCATACCTTGATTCCTCAGGCTGAGCTATGGAGGAACTATATACAATAGTATTTCATTGACCAAAACCATCTTGGAACCATACTAATTTCATGAAAGAACTATATGATTCAACATCTTCTTTGTCGCTTCCAAAGCGTCAACATACTTAGCCTTTGTTATAGAATTCGCTATAGTAACTTGTTTTGAACAATTCCAACTTACTGTGCCACCATGTTGTGTATCAGACAAAACCCTTAATTTAAATCGAAAATCGCTTGGAGCATTTGATGAAGACTGTATCGATGTAACTCTTTACAACGAGAACTTCATAATCTCCGCTTGCGAGAAAACATGTCATCAGTGCTACATATTTTGATCACTTTGGTATCTTTACTCACAACTGCTTCGGAGTACTGGACATATCTGGTTGTTTTACATACCAAGGAATACATGATTAATCCAAGCACAAATGTGTGTGGAATCTTCATCATGTATTTTGCTCATCAGTGTTTTAGGACACTGAGTCTTGCTAAAACTCTTTCCATGTGACTTCGCAAGAATCACTCCTTGGCATTGCCATGCTAAACCGTTTTAGCATCTTGTCAATATGTATTTTGTCTTAGCCTTATTAGGCAATTCTATCTCCGTAGATAATTATGCCTAATATCAAGGCTACCTAGCCCAACCTATTCATCGAAAAACTATTTTTCAATGAAGTCCTAATTCGTATCAAGAAATTTATATTATTTCTAATCAACGATGCGTTAAGCATACAAGGTTTTAGAAATATTATTATGCTCCCACTTACTTTCTTGTAACCACAAGCATCTTCAGTATCTATTGATGAAATCAAACTCTTCTGACTAGTTCATCAAAACGAAGATTCCAACTCCATTTTGCTCTCTTCTGTCCATTGCTGGAACTCTGAAGTTTGCACACTCACTAGCTTCCTCTGGATTGACAAAATACTTTGGACTGTATCACATGCAAGTCATAGGTTGTATTTTCATCTCATGGAAATCCTTTTGGCATCCATGTATCATATCTCATGATTGAATATGTATTAATTGGTAGTTTAACCCAAACCAACTTTAAGCATCGCTACGGTGAGACAATCTCACCGTAGTCAACTCCTTCAATTTGTTGAATGTAACAAGTCAAGCTTTATGGATAAAACATTTTTATCTGTATCAGTTTTAGTTCCATTAATATTCGTTAGACTCTAAATCTTCCGAAGGGTTTATCAAGATCTAATCTTGAACCATTTATATGGATACTATCTCGGATTATATTGGCATATAGCCAATTCCAGAGTTAGGGCCCATCAATGCTTCCTTGTGTATCATAGGTATACTGTTGTCTGACAACAATATCTCATTTGCACACCTGAGAGGTTTGCATGAGTTTTGCCTATGTGGTTCAGCTCCTAGTTCGACCGAAGTTTATACATCTCATGTAGAGGTTTCCGTATCAATCGTAGTAGGAATCCCTGAAATTACTTCCAAGGTTCCTTTCCTATGAACTGATGACGAAGATACTGTTATCTCATCGAGTTGCACTGTCCTCCCACTCACCTTTTTGCAAAAAACCATACCGCTCTTTGTGGCAAACCTTTTGCCTCGGTGTAGTGATGGAGGAATACCCAATAATTGGGGATAACCTACAAAGTAGCATTTGTCTGATTTGGAATAGGTTTGTAAACATTTTACACAAGCCCCATATTCCAAATGTTAAGAAAAGACACAACATGGTTTGACATACCATACCATGGCATTATTTCAACAGATCTGATGGTGCTCTTTTCAGTGTAAAAGCCATAGTCTCTAAAGCATTACTTTATAAGTGATAATGGCAAATTGATTTATGTCATCTTTGATCTTACCATTTCGCTGACATTCCACTCACAGTGGTGTTCCGGGAGGTGTAAGTTATGAAACATTTTCACAACTCATGAGACATCCGCTATACTTGTAACTCAAATATTTCTTTCCGCAATCCAATTGCAGAAACATAATTTTCTTGTTACAATAATTTCTACTTCTAGGCGAAAGTTGCAAGTGTCAGATGATTCATAATCAAGTGACTTCAAAATTCATCACTATGGAATTTCTCCATGCGGGTTTCTCCAATGTGACCAAATACAGTGCCACACAAATGTGGTATTCTTTTAGTCTTGCAACATTTAGCGTCAGTGTTATGGATGTATTATGTTATCATCAATATTCATAACATATATCCATTCATAATGGAAGCATGTCCCTTATGTCATTCATAACACCGAACAACAATTGTTCTCTTATGAACAACCTTCTTGCAACATACTTCTTGCAACATACTTTATGCAATGGGTTAGAGTGTATTAAACTCTAAATGAATTATGAAAAGAAATATAGAGGTAATACGCCGATGGACGGTATAGTAACTTTTACTATGTTCTCAGTGCGTATCTAAACCTCATTATTGGCAAGCCTTTTAGGCCGTAGTACTTCTTGCATCGAGTTGCAACAGAATGCAATCGAACAGGAATCCTTGTGATCAACTTTTACTCACAATACCCAAGAATCAGTGATTAGCAACTTAATCCTAATTCCCAAGAGTTACATCTTTGACCAGCCTTCTATACATCTATAACTCGTATGACATTCATACATGAGCTGGACATTCCAGTCTTGTTCCTTTTTGCCTTTATACTTCTAACAGTTTTACTTCCAATATTTCTCCTAATCTCAAAAGAAGCACCCAACTTTAAGAGTGGCTTCAGCCCCACACTTCCTAGACGTGCAAGTCTCACTGACACCCATTGGACTTTTCCTTTCTCTTTAAGTTTTTGTTTTATTCACCATCATCATATGACAGGCATTCTTCTAGATCCCTCTCTTATTAGTCTAATGCATAGTAAACACTTTATTAATACTTTGCAAACAAACATTACTTTGAATATCTCATATCTTTTAACCTTTGTTTGTGTCTGAAACTAATTTTCAGTTCCATGAATATCACATAACTATCCCAAACTTTTGAAGTTCAGGTCTCATGGAAGCAAACATATTGCACTTGACCATAACAGTATTCTAGCTTTTGGATCAAAGGACGAGAGTCACATCATCCATAGCATTAGCGGGAGAATACCAAAAGCATGCGATAGGACAAAGTCCTCGGCACTCTTGAGGACAATCCTCACACTACGTTACCAATTGTAAAGTTTTAACCAGATAAATGTTCAGTTATTCAATTTTAATAGGGAAGGTGGAAACGCGAGCCATTATTCTTCAACTATTATGCAAATCACACTTAGACTATGTTCATAATTAATTGCACTAAGAACTAAATAAATTAATTCTAAGGTGCGCTCCCACTCAAATCAATATCTCTCATAATTGATTATGAGTGATACAAGACCCACATTTCAATTCAACGCCATTGATGTGGACATCACTGATGACGATAATTTCAATCGGTAGGCCAACTTGCTGATCACATCTCTATGTGACTCTTGTTCATCTTTCGATGGGTGTCTTCCGAGCTCAGGACGATCCTACCTGAACATCAAAGACAACCAAGTGATCTTGCTGCGAGGTCTGACCGTCACCCGCCTCATTCCTCTCGATTCATTTGTACCCATGTGGACATGGCGCACCCCGAAAAGATATGAATTATAGACGGTGCTACACTTGGGTGAACACTAACTACTTTGATATTTTAAGTGAGAGATCACCCTAATAAAAGCGACTACCACGCAATCAAAATGGTGCAATAAAAGAGAGAGAGATAAGTCCATATTTCAACCCTGAACTAACCACATGGTTTAATTTACAACCCTGAACTCCGAAACCGGTCAAAATACACCTCAAACTAACCTCAAGGTTCAGAATTCAACCCTGGTCTTGGTTTTGGGTCAGTCAACTGGTTTTGACCACGTTGACCTTTGACTGGACAGTTCCAAGTCAGCAAAGAATGCCAACTCAGCATAAACTAACTAAAAAATGAATGGTCCCACATGTCATAGTACATCCATTTATTCTCCCCTCTTCCTAGTCAACTCTCTCTTCTCTGAACACGGCCGTCGCCGCCACCGTGTACTGGACCGTCGTCTGCTACCACAGATGCCGCCGAGGAGGCACCCCGGTCGCCGCATCCCACCCTGATGCCCTGCCACTTCTCCTCGACTCCCTGATCTACTGCTGGCTCAACTTGCTCGCCCCCATCCTCCTCTGTCTCTCTTCTCCAGGAGGCGCGATCTAGTACACCGCGAGGTACGCGATGGCGGTGGTGGCTTTCACAGGCACAATGTATGGCGTGCAGCGCGGCCGGGGAGCAGCAGCAAGTAGCGGCGCCAGCGCTAGATGTGGGAGCAACCCAGAAGCGGCAACACGTCCATAGGGACAATGGAAGGCGGGAGTGGTGGTAGTGTCGTCCCAACACTGTAGTGGGAGAGCAGTAGTGGCAACGCGGACATCGCGGGTGAGTCGGAGCAGCATCCAGACCCGCTCAAAAACAGCAAGCTCAGCTGCGGCAGCGAGCCATGCTCGGGGTGAGTGCGTCGGGCACGGTGGAGGTGGTGGTGCCCGAAATTTGTGCAGCAGCCGGTGGAGTTGAGGTGTCGGTGGCAGGGATTGGGTGGTGGCACTGCTCGGGGTGAGCGCATCAGGAGCGGCGGAGGTGGTGGGGAGACGATGAAGTGGTGGACGAGGTGGCTGGAGCTGGCCCGGCTATGGTCGTCGGCTGCGTCCAGCAGCGAAAGGGCGCACAGAGCCACAGACGGAGGTGCAATGGGTGGCGGAAGTTGTGGAGATGCCAGCGGGGAGATGTGGGAGGCTGCTGTTGGTGGTCTTCGATGGCCGTTTAAGGCAGCCTACCGTGGCTTTGGCCGGAGCCGAGGTAGGCGGCAGCTTTGCGTTGCGTCATGGGGGATCGAGAGGATGGATGGGCTGCTGTGCATGAGAACTAGCTAGAGAGATTGATTTTTATTTTTTAACTACTCCTAGCCCTAGCTGCTGATGTGACACTGCCCAGTCAGCATTCACTCGGTCAAAACCATTTGACTGGGGCAAAACCGAGACCGGGGTTGTGTTTTGGACCTCGTGGTTAGTTCAGGGTGTATTTCAACCGGTTTTGAAGTTCAGTGTTGTAAATTAAACTGCGTCGTTAGTTCGAGGTTGAAATGTGGACTTCTCTCTAAAAGGGATAAACATCTCAGGCAATTCATAATAGCATGACATGGTATAGCCCTTTCTAACGGAGAAGTCTTTATTTTCTTTGTCTTTGGCATTTGCGTCGTTGTCCACCTTCGTGAAGTTTGCCACTACCTTGTCGATGCACCAGATAATATTTGCTATCTCTATAGCTAATAAAATTAGTGCATTACATAAGGTTGACACGCAGGTCATTAAAGTGACAATCATATGGCTCCAGACATTATGCTAAATCATGACACGCAGGTCATGTTAATTAATTTACATCATATAGTCATCTCATACATAATCAAATTAAATATGACGAAGACTATACCACATCTCATACACATCCATCCTACAAACCAAATCAAGCGCCTCTAAAATTTCATGCAAAATTTTATTTTATGTGGCTTCTAAGGTTTTGACTTAAACCGCAACTACCAACGTTTATCATCAACTGTGATTATTCAAGTCACTAGATTAACATTGCGGGGCGTATGAAACATGAGATAAAAAATTTCGAGCCCCATACTGAACTTCATCATATGCAACAACCCCGTGTAGATCATATCTGCATTGCCCTTTAGTCTGCGAAACATCCATCTTTCTTTAACTACTAGATCGGCAGCGCGCCTTGGCGCGGGGTGCCTGTCGCGTCGATGTGGTAAAACAAATAATGATCAAGTTATTAGGGAGCACTTTTAAAAAAAGTTAGTAGGGAGCATAGTTTAGCGCCCGTATTCAACACGACAATGAATTATCTGGTCCAAGAGAAAGAACCATTCACTTGTATGAGAAGCAAGACATCATCAAGTTCAACATGGTCATGCGATTATAAGGCCGCATCAAGTTCAGTGTGTTCATGAGATCACAAAAGCTAATTACATGACACTAAATTCAGTACTAAGAGCATAAACATGAGAGAGCAAGTACTAAGAGTAGGATCATTATAAGCTGTACTTGAGACATACATCAAGTACTACATACAAAACTTGAAAGTGTCTTTTCTTTCCATAGGTACACAGCCTTTAGTATATCTCAACCAGAACAAATAAAACAATCTCCTAAGAGAATGTTCTACCGACGGAATGGGTGTAGTAAAGTCTCACTGTTACAATGATATAGAATCATCTTGAGGAAAAGCACAATCACTAGCTGACCAATGGCCACGATTTTATTTGTTAATCAGTCATACCTGCAATGGAGGTATAGTGGATCTATAAGACACCAATTGTCTATTTACATAAATCTGGGTAAAATTATGTATTTGACCTATCAAAAAGGATATTCTTACTGTTTAAAAAACTAAACTTTGCATTGTGTGACGATACTTGTCCTCGGACTCAATTCCAAGCACTTGGTGCCAATTCGAAGACCAAAACTAAATGAAACCATAAACTTTAGACTTTTGTGCTTGCTATGTGACAATGTTAGTGTAGCTGTGCAAATGTAAGAACCATTAAATTCCTCTTATGCATTTTCCTGGAACAAAACCAAAAAATATATATATATATATATAGTTAATTTAGTATAAATAATGGGTTTGGTTTGTTTCTAGAAGCAGAGGTAACCAATAAATAGTAAGGATGAAGTGAACAAAGACTCCAAATGTGACGCACCAAAAGTGGATGAAAATCTTGGCCAGTCTGCTGACCTCAGCTAGAGCCACCAGCGCAAGTGGCTAACACCCGACGCTGCTGAAGATATCAATGACCACTGCCGGCCACGCCCCTGCTCGGCACTATGTTGTGGGCTGGCGGCAAGGGCAACGACGGCATCGGAGTCGTGGTGGCGTCCGGTCATCGGCAACCATGGAGGCCCCCACCAGAGTTGTGGCCTACTGTGTTTCCCTTTTGGGCCATCTCGATGGTGTGCTCCTCTATGCGGAGGAGCGACACAGATTACGCCCTGGCACATCACACGCTTGCCCTATCCACCCCCGTGGTCCAACGCTTAGGCCACTGCGCAGCATAGCCAGAGGAAGATATTGATTTGCATCCCTAAATAATACTAACAGAAAACATTGCCATAAATACATATCCTCCATATTATCAATCAAAAGTACTTGAAACTAAAACTACAGAAGAACATTTATTTCCTAAGAGCATAGCCTAACCACATGCTAAAGCAAACTGTCATTAATTTTGAAAGTTTCATCCTCAGCCAAACTCATCTCGAAGCTATCATAAATCCATATGTTCGGTCTAAAATGGTCTACTTTTTTCATAAAGCAACCAACCAAACAAGTATCTTTTAAGAATGAGCATAGATACGACATCAGAAGCTCTCTCACAGAACAAAGATGGGAATGTGTCAAGAATTAGCAAGACTAAAACCGCAAACATGAATTGTGTGTTGCTTGCGGATTTGTAAAGAAAATAACATCCGAATGAAAAATCAAAATTACTACATGGTACACCATGAATTGATGAGGAAGAAAATAAAGATGCAGGCTAAAAAAATCAGAAGATTTCTCTTTGAGCCTACAATACTCACTTTGTTGCAATTATGAAGGAATTGAAGAAAATATGCCCTAGAGGCAATAATAAAGTTGTTATTTATATTTCCTTATATCATGATAAATGTTTATTCTTCATGCTAGAATTGTATTAACCGGAAACTTGATACATGTGTGGATACATAGACAAAACACAGTGTCCCTAGTAAGCCTCTACTAGACTAGCTCATTAATCAAAGATGGTTAAGTTTTCTGACCATAGACATGAGTTGTCATTTGATGAACGGGATCACATCATTAGGAGAATGATGTGATGGACAAGACCCATCTATTAGCTTAGCATAATGATCGTTAAGTTTTATTGCTATTGCTTTCTTCATTACTTATATATATTCCTCTGACTATGAGATTATGCAACTCCCGAATACCGGAGGAACACCTTGTGTGCTATCAAACGTCACAACGTAACTGGGTGATTATAAAGATGCTCTACAGGTCTCTCCGAAGGTGTTTGTTGGGTTGGCATAGATCGATATTAGGATTTGTCACTCCGAGTATCGGAGAGGTATCTCTGGGCCCTCTCGGTAATGCACATCAAGATAAGCCTTGCAAGCAATGTGATCAATGAGTTTCTCATGGGATGATGCATTATGAAACGAGTAAAGAGACTTGCCGGTAACGAGATTGAACGAGGTATGGAGATACCGATGATCGAATCTCGGGCAAGTAACATACCGATGACAAAGGGAATAACGTATGTTGTCATAACGGTTTGACCAATAAAGATCTTCGTAGAATATGTGGGAGCCAATATGAGCATCCAGGTTCCGCTATTGGTTATTGACCGGAGAGGTGTCTCGGTCATGTCTACATAGTTCTCGAACCCATAGGGTCCGCACGCTTAACGTTCGATGACGATTTGTAATATATGAGTTAAGGTGATTTGACGACCGAAGATTGTTTGGAGTTCAGGATGAGATCACGGACATGATGAGGAGTCTCGAAATGGTCGAGAGGTAAATATTGATATATTGGACGAAGGTATTCGGACACCAGAATAGTTTCGGGATGATTTTCGGGATACCAGGGGGTTACCGGAACCCCCCGAGGAAGTTATGGGCCTTCATGGGCCATAAGGGAGAAGAGAGAGGGCAGCCCACAGGGTGGCGCCCCCCCCCCCAAGGGATCCGAAATGGACAAGGGTTGGGGGGTGCGGCCCCCTTCCTCTTTCCCTCTTCCTCTCCTACTCCTTCCCCCTTTCCCCCTTTGAGAAGGAAGGGGGACTCCTACTAGGACTAGGAGTCCTAGTAGGACTCCCCCCTTGGCGCGCCCCCTCCCTGGCCGGCCACCTCCTCCTCCCCTCCTTTATATACGTGGGTAGTGGGGCACCCCAAAGACACATCAGATATTTTCTTAGCAGTGTGCGGTGCCCCCCTCCACAGTTTACCACCTCGGTCATATCGTCGTAGTGCTTAGGCGAAGCCCTGCGCCGGTAACTTCATCATCACCGTCGCCACGCTGTCGTGCTGACGGAACTCATCTACTTCCTCGACGCTCTACTGGATCAAGAGTTCGAGGGACGTCATCGAGTTGAACGTGTGCAGAACTCGGAGGCGCCGTACGTTCGGGGCTTGATCGGTTTGATCGAGAAGACGTTCGACTACATCAACCGCGTTAAGCTAACGCTTCCGCTTTCGGTTTACGAGGGTATGTGGACATACTCTCCCCTCTTGTTGCTATGCATCTCCTAGATAGATCTTGCATGATCGTAGGAAATTTTTTGAATTACATGCTACGTTCACAATAGTGGCATCATGAGCCAGGTCTATCCGTAAATGATATGCATGAGTAGAGCACAAAAGAGTTGTGGGCGGTGATAGTCATACTGCTTACCACCAACGTCTTATTTTGATTCGGCGGTATTGTTGGATGAAGTGGTCCGGACCAACATTACATGACCATGTTCATGAGACCAGTTCTACCGACGTGCTTTGCACACAGGTGGCTGGCGGTTGTCTGTTTCTCTAACTTTAGTTGAATCGAATTTGACTGTGGCCGGTCCTTGTTGACGGTTAAAACAACAAACTTGACGAAACACCGTTGTGGTTTTGATGCGTAGGTAAGAACGGTTCTTGCTAGAAGCCCGTAGCAGCCACGTAAAACTTGCAACAACAAAGTAGAGGACGTCTAACTTGTTTTTGCAGGGCATGTTGTGATGTGATATGGTCAAGACATGATGTGATATAAATTGCTGTATGAGATGATCATGTTTTGTAAAAGTTATCGGCAACTAGCAGGAGCCTTATGGTTGTCGCTTTATTGTATGCAATGCAAATGCCATGTAATTGTTTTACTTTATCACTATGCTGTAGTGATAGTAGTAGAAGCAATAGTTGGCGAGACGACAACGAGGCTATGTTGGAGATCAAGGTGTCAAGCCGGTGACGATGGAGATCATGACGGTGCTTTGGAGATGGAGATCAAAGGCACAAGATGATGATGGCCGTATCATGTCACATATTATGATTGCATGTGATGTTTATCCTTTATGCATCTTATTTTGCTTAGAACGGCGGTAGCATTATAAGATGATCCCTCACTAAAATTTCAAGGTATAAGTGTTCTCCCTAAGTATGCACCGTTGCGACAGTTCGTCGTGCCAAGACACGACGTGATGATCGGGTGTGATAAGCTCTACGTTCAAATACAATGGGTGCAAGACAGTTTTGCACACGCGGAATACTCGGGTTAAGCTTGATGAGCCTAGCATGTACAGACATGGCCTCGGAACACTGGAGACCGAAAGGTCGAACGTGAATCATATAGTAGATATGATCAACATAGAGATGTTCACCATTGAAAATTACTCCATCTCACGTGATGATCGGACATGGTTTAGTTGATTTGGATCACGTGATCATATGATTAATTGAACTTAATTTATCATGAACTTAGTCCTAATAGTGTTTGCAATCTATGTTGTAGATCAATAGCTCGCGTATAGCTCCCCTGTTTTTTTTTTTTGATATGTTCCTAGAGAAAACTAAGTTGAAAGATGTTAGTAGCAATGATGCAGAATGGGTCCGTGATCTGAGGATTATCCTCATTGCTGCAAAGAAGAATTATGTCCTTGATGCACCGCTAGGTGATAGATCTATTGCAGGAGCAGATGCAGACGTTATGAACGTTTGGCAAGCTCGATATGATGACTACTTGATAGTTTAGTGCACTATGCTTTACGGCTTAAAACCAGGACTTCAAAAACGTTTTGAACGCCATGGAGCATATGAGATGTTCCAAGAGTTGAAATTAGTATTTCAGACTCATGCTCGTGTCGAGAGGTGTGAGACCTCTGACAGTACTTTGCCTACAAGATGGAGGAGAATAGCTCAACCAGTGAGCATGTGCTTAGATTGTCTGGGTACTACAATTGCTTGAATCAAGTGGGAGTTAATCTTCCAGATAAGATAGTGATTGACAAAGTTCTCTAGTCACCATCACCAAGTTACTAGAACTTCGTGATGAACTATAATATGCAAGGGATGACGAAAACGATTCCCAAGCTCTTCGCGATACTGAAATCGGCGAAGGTAGAAATCAAGAAATAGCATCAAGTGTTGATGGTTAACAAGACCACTAGTTTAAAAAAAAGGCAAAGGAAAGAAGGGGAACTTCAAGAAGAATGGCAAGCAAGTTGCTACTCCCGGGAAGAAACCCAAGTCTGGACCAAAGCCTGAAACTGAGTGTTTCTACTGCAAAGGGACTGAACACTCGAAGCGGAACTGCCCCAAGTATTTGGCGGATAAGAAGGATGGCAAAGTGAACAAAGGTATATTTGATATACATGTTATTGATGTGTACCTTACTAATGCTCGTAGTAGCGCCTGGGTATTTGATACTAGTTCTGTTGCTCATATTTGCAACTCGAAACAGGGGCTACGGATTAAACAAAGATTGGCTAAGGACGAGGTGACGATGCGCGTCGGAAATGGTTCCAAGGTTGATGTGATCGCCGTCGGCATGCTACCTCTACATCTACCTTCGGGATTAGTGTTGAACCTAAATGTTATTTGGTGTTTGCGTTGAGCATGAATATGATTGGATCATGTTTATTGCAATACGGTTATTCATTTAAGTCAGAGGATAATTGTTGTTCTGTTTATATGAATAAAACCTTCTATGGTCATACACCCAATGTGAATGGTTTATTGAATCTCGATCGTAGTAATACACATATTCATAATATTGATGCCAAAAGATGCAAAGTTGATAATGATAGTGCAACATATTTGTGGCACTGCCGTTTAGGTCATATTGGTGTAAAGCGCATGAAGAAACTCCATGCGGATGGACTTTTGGAATCACTTGATTATGAATCATTTGATGCTTGTGAACCATGCCTCATGGGCAAGATGACTAAAACTCCATTCTCCGGAACAATGGAGCGAGCTACAGACTTATTGGAAATAATAAATACCGATGTATGCGGTCCGATGAGTGTTGAGGCTCGCGGCGGGTATCGTTATTTTCTGACCTTCACAGATGATTTAAGCAGATATGGGTATATCTACTTGATGAAACACAAGTCTGAAACATTTGAAAAGTTCAAAGAATTTTAGAGTGAAGTGGAGAATCATCGTAACAAGAAAATAAAGTTTCTACGATCCGATCGCGGAGGCGAATATTTGAGTTATGAGTTTGGCCTTCATTTAAAGCAATGTGGAATAGTTTCACAACTCATGCCACCTGGAACACCACAGCGTAATGGTGTGTCCGAACGTCGTAACCATACTTTATTAGATATGGTGTGATCTGTGATGTCCCTTACCGATTTACCACTATCGTTTTGGGGTTATGCATTAGAGACAGCGGCATTCACGTTAAATAGGGCACCATCTAAATCCGTTGAGACGACACCGTATGAACTATGGTTTGGCAAGAAACCTAAGCTGTCGTTTCTTAAAGTTTGGGGTTGCGATGCTTATGTGAAAAAGCTTCAGCCTGATAAGCTTGAACCCAAATCGGAGAAGTGCATCTTCATAAGATACCCAAAAGAAACTGTTGGGTACACCTTCTATCACAGATCCGAAGGCAAAATATTTGTTGCTAAGAATGAATCCTTTCTAGAGAAGGAATTTCTCTCAAAAGAAGTGAGTGGGAGGAATGTAGAACTTGATGAGGTAGTTGTACCTTCTCTCGAATTGAAAAGTAGTTCATCACAGAAATCAGTTCCAGTGATGCATACGCCAATTAGTGAGGAAGTTAATGATGATGATCATGAAACTTCAGATCAAGTTACTACCGAACCTCGTAGGTCAACCAGAGTACGTTCCACAGCAGAGTGGTACGATAATCCTGTTCTGGAAGTCATGTTACTAGACCATGACGAACCTACGAACTATGAGGAAGCGATGATGAGCCTAGATTCCGCGAAATGGCTTGAGGCCATGAAATCTGAGATGGGATCCATGTATGAGAACAAAGTATGGACCTTGGTTGACTTGCCTGATGATCGGCAAGCCATTGAGAATAAATGGATCTTCAAGAGGAAGACATACGCTGATAGTAGTGTTACTATCTACAAAGCTCGAATTGTCGCAAAAGGTTTTTGACAAGTTCAAGGTGTTGACTACGATGAGATTTTCTCACTCGTATCGATGCTTAAGTCTATCCAAATCATGTTACCAATTGCCGCATTTTCTGAAATCTGGCAAATGGATGTCAAAACTGCATTTCTTTAATGGATTTATTAAAGAAGAGTTGTATATGATGCAACCAAAAGATTTTGTCAATCCTAAAGGTGCTAACAAAGTGTGCAAGATCCAGCGATCCATCTATGGACTGGTGCAAGCATCTCGGAGTTGGAATATATGTTTTGATAAGTTGATCAAAGCATATAGTTTTAAACAGACTTGCGGTGAAGCCTGTATTTACAAGAAAGTGAGTGGGAGCACTACAGTATTTCTGATAAGTATATGTGAATGGCATATTGTTGGTCGGAAATGATGTAGAATTTTTTATGGAAAGCATAAAGGAGTGTTTGAAAGGAGTTTTTCAAAGAAAGACCTCGGTGACGCTGCTTACAGATTGGGCATCAAGATCTATAGAGATAGATCAAGACGCTTGATAAGACTTTCGATGAGTACATGCCTTGATAAGATTTTGAAGGAGTTCAAAATGGATCAGTCAAAGAAAGAGTTCTTGCCTGAGTTGTAAGGTATGAAGTTGAGTAAGACTCAAAACCCGACCACGGCAGAAGATATAGAGAGAATGAAAGTCATTCCCTATGCCTCGGCCGTAGGTTCTATAAAGTATGACATGTTGTATAACAAACCTGTTGTGTACCTTGCCATGAGTTTGGCAAGGGGGTACGATAGTAATCCAGAAATGGATCACTGGACAGCGGTCAAAGTTATCCTTAGTTACCTAAGATTACTAATGAAATATTTCTCGGTTATGGAGGTGATAAAGAGTTCGTCGTAAAGAGTTGCGTCGATGCAGGCTTTAACACCGATCTGGATGACTCTGAGTCTCAATTTGGATACATATTGAAAGTGGGAGCAATTAGCTAGAGTAGCTCCATGCAGAGCATTGTAGACATAGAAAATTTGCAAAACACATACGGCTCTGAATGTGGCAGACCCGTTGACTAAACTTCTCTCACAAGCAAAACATGATCACACCTTAGTACTCTTTGGGTGTTAATCACATAGCGATGTGAACTAGATAATTGACTCTAGTAAACCCTTTGGGTGTTAGTCACATGGCGATGTGAACTAATCACAAAAAGATGTGAACTATTGGTGTTAAATCACATGACGATGTGAACTAGATTATTGACTCTAGTGCAAGTGGGAGACTGAAGGAAATATGCCCTAGAGGCAATAATAAAGTTGTTATTTATATTTCCTTATATCATGATAAATGTTTATTATTCATGCTAGAATTGTATTAACCGGAAACTTGATACATGTGTGGATACATAGACAAAACACAGTGTCCCTAGTAAGCCTCTACTAGACTAGCTCGTTAATCAAAGATGGTTAAGTTTCCTGACCATAGACATGAGTTGTCATTTGATGAACGGGGTCACATCATTAGGAGAATGATGTGATGGACAAGACCCATCCGTTAGCTTAGCATAATGATCGTTAAGTTTTATTGCTATTGCTTTCTTCATGACTTATACATATTCCTCTAACTATGAAATTATACAACTCCCGAATATCGGAGGAACACCTTGTGTGCTATCAAACGTCACAACGTAACTGGGTGATTATAAAGACGCTCTACAGGTGTCTCCGAAGGTGTTTGTTGGGTTGGCATAGATCTAGATTAGGATTTGTCACTTCGAGTATCGGAAAGGTATCTCTAGGCCCTCTCGGTAATGCACATCAAGATAAGCCTTGCAAGCAATGTGATCAATGAGTTTCTCACGGGATGATGCATTACGGAACGAGTAAAGAGACTTGCCGGTAACGAGATTGAATGAGGTATGGAGATACCGACGATCGAATCTCGGGCAAGTAACATACCAATGACAAAGGGAATAACATATGTTGTCATAACGGTTCGACCGATAAAGATCTTCATAGAATATGTGGGAGCCAATATGAGCATCCAGGTTCCGCTATTGGTTATTGACCGGAGAGGTGTCTCGGTCATGTCTACATAGTTCTCTAACCCGTAGGGTCCGCACGCTTAACGTTCGATGATGATTTGTAATATATGAGTTATGTGATTTGATGACCGAAGATTGTTCGGAGTCCTGGATGAGATCACGGACATGACGAGTCTCGAAATGGTCGAGAGGTAAAGATTGATATATTGGACGAAGGTATTCGGACACCGGAATAGTTTTGGGACGATTTTTGGGAGACCGGGGGGTTACTGGAACCCCCCGGGGAAGTTATGGGCCTTCATGGGCCATAAGGGAGAAGAGAGAGGGCAGCCCACAGGGTGGCGCCCCCCCCCCCCCCACCAAGGGATCCGAATTGGACAAGGGGTGGGGGCGCGGCCCCCTTCCTCTTTCCCTCTCCCTCTCCTACTCCTTCCCCCTTTCCCCCTTTGAGAAGGAAGGGGGACACCTACTAGGACTAGGAGTCCTAGTAGGACTCCCGCCTTGGCGCACCCCCTCCCTGGCCGGCCACCTCCTCCTCCCCTCCTTTATATATGTGGGCTGGGGGGCACCCCAAAGACACATCAGATATTTTCTTAGCCGTGTGCGGTGCCCCCCTCGACAGTTTATCACCTCGGTCATATCGTCGTAGTGCTTAGGCGAAGCCCTGCGCCGGTAATTTCATCATCACCGTCGCCACGCTGTCGTGCTGACGGAACTCATCTACTTCCTCGACGCTCTTCTGGATCAAGAGTTCGAGGGACGTCATCGAGCTGAACGTGTGCAGAACTCGGAGGCGCCGTACGTTCGGGGCTTGATCGGTTCGATCGAGAAGACTTTCGACTACATCAACCGCGTTAAGCTAACGCTTCCGCTTTCGGTCTACGAGGGTACATGGACATACTCTCCCCTGTCGTTGCTATGCATCTCCTAGATAGATCTTGCGTGATCGTAGGAAATTTTTTGAATTACATGCTACGTTCCCAATAGGAATAACAGCAATCAAAGAATTAGGAAGACGCTAATAGCTGTCATTCCATGATAATATCAAATCCAGTCTTCCACATACCCTTTGTCCTAGACCAAAAGAAATGCACAAATGGTGAGCGTTATAAGGAATTGTTCTTGGGTCTGTACAAAGCATACTAACCCCATTAAACTTCCGTGCATGGAGGCGAGACGTAAGTACGATAATTAACCAACTCAACTGCAATAATTTTTTCACCACAGCTGATTGTAAAATAATCTTTTCACATGGATAATCAGAAGTAACAGGAAAAACTAAGATATGTGGCCTACTCACATGCAGCTTGTATGCGCCACCACTGTAGGCAGCTGGATGGAACAGAGAAGTCTTTCCCTCTGCAACATAAATAAGCATGTTCATGTTAAGAAACAAATCCATGTTGAGCCTACATAGGAGCCTGGTGTGCATAACTACAAACTATAAGCGCGTAGATAACGGCCCATTGCCAGCATCTACAGCGTAAAGTGTTACATTAATCGATAATAAATAGGTCAGACAATGCTAAATGTGCTATTATTTCCAGTGAAAAAACATGATATTCCAATTCCAGTTTGTAATGTTAAATACTAATTAAAGAACTGTGGGGCAGTGCTTCAAAACTTTAAATTGCAAAAGCAATAAACCTGGGAAGCAAAGCCTCCAGGACATGAATAGAAGGACAGCTCACATCAAAAATAGAATATGACCTTTTATGCTAGTCAACCAGAAGGCCAATTGAATATACGTAATTAATTTCTATCAAGAGAGCCAAAGCAACACATGGATTTCATATTTTTATTGGATGAAGCGCATAATGTATACTGTATAAACAAATTCAAAGTTCAGTTATGGTCAACCCTACCTTGATACAAGTAGGTCTAATATTGCAAATTGAAACCGCGATGTCAACAAAATAAGCTGCACATTGAGCACTGAAATATCATCTGCACATCAGAGACCTTGCAGGATGCTCTATCCAATTTGTTGTCCAAAATATGCTCTTTCTTAAAGATTAAAATCATATAGGTAAAAGTGGTACAAAACAACAAACAATCAAAACTTACTTCTAGAAGTAAGGCTCCTCATAGTAAAAAAATCATGTTGAGCAAATCTTGACGTTTCAGGATGCTCTATCCAAGTTGAGAGATATTTTAAAGCAGTAAATGGTGTTTGGAGTAGCACTTGACAATGGCATAGGAATGCTCATGTGTACAAATTTCAAGGTAATTAGAGAAAGTAACAAAGCTCAGGTGCACATGGATCCACAACACCATATTGCAAATCAACCAGAGTAATAGACATCATTACTTTGGATAACCTATAGCCGAGTTACATTGGATACGGATGCTAATGCAGTGAAAATCTTAGTTGTTGGGGAACGTAGCATGCAATTTCAAAAAAATTCTACGCTCACGCAAGATCTATCTAGGAGATGTATAGCAACGAGAAGGGAAGAGTGTGTCCATGTACCCTCGTAGACCGAAAGCGGAAGCGTTAGGTTAACGCGGTTGATGTAGTCGAACGTCTTCACGATTCAACCGATCCAAGTACCGAACGTACGGTACCTCCGTGTTCAGCACACGTTCAGCTTGATGACGTCCCTCGAACTCTTGATCCAGTAGAGGGTCGAGGGAGAGTTCCATCAGCACGACAGCGTGGCGACGGTGTTGGTGATGTGATCTGTGCAGGGCTTCGTCTAAGCACTGCGACGCTATGACCGGAGGAGTAAACTGTGGAGGGGGGCACCGCACACGTCTAAGAGAAATCTTGGTGTGTCTTTGGGGTGCCCCCCGCCCCCGTATATAAAGAAGGGGGGAGGAGGCGGCCGGCCTAGAGGGGGCGCGCCAAGGGGGAGTCCTACTAGGACTCCCAGTCCTAGTAGGATTCCCCTTTCCTTTCCGGAGAAGGGGGAAGGGGAAAGAGGTGGAGGAGAAGAAGGAAAGGGGGCCGCGCCCCCCACCCCTAGTCCAATTCGGTTTGGGCTTGGGGGGGCGCGCGCCACCACCTGGCCGCCTGCCTCCTCTCTCCACTAGGGCCCGTGAAGGCCCAATAGTCCCCCGGGGGGTTCCGGTAACCTCCCGGTACTCCGAAAAATGTCCGAACCTTTCCGAAACTATTCCGGTGCCCGAACATAACCTTCTAATATATCAATCTTTACCTCTCAACCATTTCGAGACTCCTCGTCATGTCCGTGATCTAATCCGGGACTCCAAACAAACTTCGGTCACCAAAAACACATAACTCATAATAAATCATCATTGAACATTAAGCGTGCGGACCCTACGGGTTCGAGAAGTATGTAGACATGATCGAGACACATCTCCGATCAATAACCAATAGCGGAACCTGGATGCTCATATTGGTTCCTACATATTCTACGAAGATCTTTATCGGTCAAACCGCATAACAATACACGTTGTTCCCTTTGTCATCGGTCTGTTACTTGCCCGAGATTCGATCGTCGGTATCTTCATACCTAGTTCAATCTCGTTACTGGCAAGTCTCTTTACTCGTTCCGTAATGCATCATCCCGTAACTAACTCATTAGTCACATTTCTTGCAAGGCTTATAGTGATGAGCATTACCGAGAGGGCCCAGAGATACCTCTCCGATACTCGGAGTGACAAATCCTAATCTCGATCTATGCCAACCCAACAAACACCTTTGGAGACACCTGTAGAGCATCTTTATAATCACCCAGTTATGTTGTGACGTTTGATAGCACACAAGGTGTTCCTCCGGTATTCGGGAGTTGCATAATCTCATAGTCTGAGGAACATGTATAAGTCATGAAGAAAGCAATAGCAATAAAACTTAACGATCATTATGCTAAGCTAACGGATGGGTCTCGTCCATCACATCATTCTCCTATTAATGTGATCCCGTTCATCAAATGACAACACATGTGTATGGTCAGGAAACTTAACCATCTTTGATTAACGAGCTAGTCAAGTAGAGGCATACTAGGGACACTTTGTTTTGTCTATGTATTCACACATGTATCAGGTTTTCGGTTAATACAATTCTAGCATGAATAATAA
Source organism: Thinopyrum elongatum (assembly GCA_011799875.1). Lineage (NCBI taxonomy): Eukaryota > Viridiplantae > Streptophyta > Magnoliopsida > Poales > Poaceae > Thinopyrum > Thinopyrum elongatum. Next base: position 542,586,519 of record CM022297.1, read on the forward strand.
ACATTTATCATGATATAAGGAAATATAAATAACAACTTTATTATTGCCTCTAGGGCATATTTCCTTCAGTCTCCCACTTGCACTAGAGTCAATAATCTAGATTACATTGTAATGATTCTAACACCCATGGAGTCTTGGTGCTGATCATGTTTTGCTCGTGGAAGATGCTTTGTCAACGGGTCTGCAATATTCAGATCCGTATGTATTTTGCAAATCTCTATGTCTCCCTCCTTGACTTGATCGCGGATGGAGTTGAAGCGTCTCTTGATGTGTTTGGTTGTTTTGTGAAATCTGGATTCCTTCGCTAAGGCAATTGCTCTAGTATTGTCACAAAAGATTTTCATTGGACCCAATGCACTAGGTATTACACCTAGATCGGATATGAACTCCTTCATCCAGACTCCTTCATTTGCTGCTTCCGAAGCAGCTATGTACTCCGCTTCACACGTAGATCCCGCCACGACGCTATGCTTGGAACTGCACCAACTGACAGCTCCACCATTCAATATAAATACGTATCCGGTTTGCGACTTAGAGTCATCCGGATCAGTGTCAAAGCTTGCATCGACGTAACCATTTACGACAAGCTCTTTGTCACCTCCATAAATGAGATACATATCCTTAGTCCTTTTCAGGTATTTTAGGATGTTCTTGAGCGCTGTCCAGTGATCCACTCCTGGATTGCTTTGGTACCTCCCTACTAAACTTATAGCAAGGCACACATCAGGTCTGGTACACAGCATTGCATACATGATAGAACCTATGGCTGAGGCATAGGGAATAACTTTCATTTTCTCTCTATCTTCTGCAGTGGTCGGGCATTGAGTCTGACTCAATTTCACACCTTGTAACACAGGCAAGAACCCTTTCTTTGACTGATCCATTTTGAACTTCTTCAAAACTTTATCAAGGTATGTGCTTTGTGAAAGTCCAATTTAGTGTCTTGATCTATCTCTATAGATCTTGATGCCCAATATATAAGCAGCTTCCCGAGGTCTTTCATTGAAAAACTCTTATTCAAGTATCCTTTTATGCTATCCAGAAATTCTATATCGTTTCCAATCAATAATAAGTCATCCACACATAATATTAGAAACACTACAGAGCTCCCACTCACTTTCTTGTAAATACAGGCTTCTCTAAAAGTCTGTATAAAACCATATGCTTTGATCACTTCATCAAAGCGTATATTCCAACTCCGAGATGCTTGCACCAGTCCATAAATGGATCGCTGGAGCTTGCACACTTTGTTAGCACCTTTAGGATCGACAAAACCTTCTGGTTGCATCATATACAACTCTTCTTTGAGAAATCCATTAAGGAATGCAGTTTTGACATCCATTTGCCAGATTTCATAATCATAAAACGCGGCAATTGCTAACATGATTCGGACAGACTTAAGCATCGCTACGGGTGAGAAGGTCTCATCGTAGTCAACTCCTTGAACTTGTCGAAAACCTTTTGCAACAAGTCGAGCTTTGTAGACAGTAACATTACCATCAGCGTCAGACTTCCTCTTGAAAATCCATTTATTCTCTATGGCTTGCCGATCATCGGGGAAGTCAACCAAAGTCCATACTTTGTTCTCATACATGGATCCCATCTCAGATTTCATGGCCTCAAGCCATTTCGCGGAATTTGGGCTCATCATCGCTTCCTCATAGTTCGTAGGTTCGTCATGGTCTAGTAACATGACTTCCAGAACAGGATTACCGTACCACTCTGGTGCAGAACGTACTCTGGTTGACCTACGAGGTTCGGTAGTAACTTGATCTGAAGTTTCATGATCATCATCATTAACTTCCTCACTAATTGGTGTAGGCATCACTGGAACTGATTTCTGGGATGAACTACTTTCCAATTCAAGAGAAGGTACAAATACCTCATCAAGTTCTACTTTCCTCCCACTCACTTCTTTCGAGAGAAACTCCTTCTCTAGAAAGGATCCATTCTTAGCAACAAAGATCTTGCCTTCGGATCTGTGATAGAAGGTGTACCCAACAGTTTCTTTTGGGTATCCTATGAAGACGCACTTCTCCGATTTGGGTTCGAGCTTATCAGGCTGAAGCTTTTTCACACAAGCATCGCAACCCCAAACTTTAAGAAACGACAGCTTAGGTTTCTTGCCAAACCACAGTTCATACGGTGTCGTCTCAACGGATTTAGATGGTGCCCTATTTAACGTGAATGCAGTTGTCTCTAATGCATAACCTCAAAATGATAGTGGTAAATCGGTAAGAGACATCATAGATCGCACCATATCTAATAAAGTACGGTTACGACGTTCGGACACACCATTACGCTGTGGTGTTCCAGGTGGCGTGAGTTGCGAAACTATTCCACATTGTTTTAAATGAAGACCAAACTCGTAACTCAAATATTCGCCTCCGCGATCAGATCGTAGAAACTTTATTTTCTTATTACGATGATTTTCCACTTCACTCTGAAATTCTTTGAACTTTTCAAATGTTTCAGACTTGTGTTTCGTTAAGTAGATATACCCATATCTGCTCAAATCATCTGTGAAGGTCAGAAAATAACGATACCCGCCGTGAGCCTCAACACTCATCGGACTGCATACATCAGTATGTATTATTTCCAATAAGTCAGTAGCTCGCTCCATTGTTCCGGAGGACGGAGTTTTAGTCATCTTGCCCATGAGGCATGGTTCGCAAGCATCAAATGATTCATAATCAAGAGATTCCAAAAGTCCATCCACATGGAGTTTCTTCATGCGCTTTACACCAATATGTTGCACTATCATTATCAACTTTGCATCTTTTGGCATCAATATTATGAATATGTGTATCACCATGATCGAGATTCAATAAAAATAGACCACTCTTCAAGGGTGCATGACCATAAAAGATATTACTCATATAAATAGAACATCCATTATTCTCTGATTTAAATGAATGACCGTCTCGCATCAAACAACATCCAGATATAATGTTCATGCTCAACGCTGGCACCAAATAACAATTATTCAGGTCTAAAACTAATCCCGAAGGTAGATGTAGAGGTAGCGTGCCGACGGCGATCACATCGACCTTGGAACCATTCCCGGCGCGCATTGTCACCTCGTCCTTAGCCAATCTTCGTTTGATCCGTAGCCCCTGTTTTGAGTTGCAAATATGAGCAACAGAACTAGTATCAAATACCTAGGTGCTACTACGAGCATTAGTAAGGTACACATCAATAACATGTATATCAAATATACCTTTGTTCACTTTGCCATCCTTCTTATCCGCCAAATACTTGGGGCAGTTCCGCTTCCAGTGACCAGTCCCTTTGCAGTTGAAGCACTCAGTTTCAGGCTTGGGTCCAGACTTGGGATTCTTTATGAGAGTGGCAACTTGCTTGCCATTCTTATTGAATTTCCCCTTCTTTCCCTTGCCCTTCTTGAAACTAGTGGTCTTGTTAACCATCAACACTTGATCCACCTTCTTGATTTCTACCTCCGCAGCTTTGAGCATAGCGAAGAGCTCGGGAATTGTCTTATTCATCCCTTGCATGTTATAGTTCATCACAAAGCCTTTGTAGCTTGGTGGCAGTGATTGAGGAACTCTGTCAATAACACTATCATCCGGAAGATTAACTCCCAGCTGAGTCAAGTGGTTATGGTACCCAGACATTCTAAGTATGTGTTCACTGACAGAACTGTTCTCCTCCATCTTGCAGCTGTAGAACTTGTTGGAGACTTCATATCTCTCAACTCGGGCATTTGCTTGAAATATTAACTTCAACTCCTGGAACATCTCATATGCTCCATGACGTTCAAAACGTCTTTGAAGTCCCGATTCTAAGCCGTAGAGCATGGCACACTGAACTATAGAGTAGTCATCAAACCGCGTTTGCCAGACGTTCAAAGCGTCTACATTAGCGGGAGCGGGCTTGTCACCTAGCGGTGCATCGAGGACATAATTCTCAAGTTACGGAACCAGTCCATGTAGTTGCTACCATCATCTTTCAACTTAGCTTTCTCTAGGAACGCATTAAAATTCAAGGGAACGGTAGCACGGGCCATTGATCTACAACAACATAGATATGCAAAAACTATCAGGACTAAGTTCATGATAAATTATAGTTCAATTAATCATATTACTTAAGAACTCCCACTTAGATAGACATCCCTCTAGTCATATAAATGATCACGTGATCCATATCAACTAAACCATGTCCGATCATCACGTGAGATGGAGTAGTTTTCAATGGTGAACATCTCTATGTTGATCATATCTACTATATGATTCACGTTCGACCTTTCGGTCTCTGTGTTCCGAGGCCATATCTGCATATGCTAGGCTCGTCAAGTTTAACCCGAGTAGCACGTGCAAAACTGTCTTGCACCCGTTGTATGTGAACGTAGAGCATATCACACCCGATCATCACGTGGTGTCTCGACACGACGAACTGTCGCAACGGTGCATACTCAGGGAGAACACTTATACCTTGAAATTTTTACTAAGGGATCATCTTATAATGCTACCGCCGTACTAAGCAAAATAAGATGCATAAAGATAAACATCACATGCAATCAAAATATGTGACATGATATGGCCATCATCATCTTGTGCCTTTGATCTCCATCTCCAAAGCAACGTCATGATCTCCATCGTCACCGGCTTGACACCTTGATCTCCATCATAGCGTCGTTGTTGTCTCGCCAACTATTGCTTCTACAACTATCGCTAACGCATAGTGATAAAGTAAAGCAATTACATGGCAATTGCATTTCATACAATAAAGCGACAACCATAAGGCTCCTGCCAGTTGCCGATAACTTTTACAAAACATGATCTTCTCATACAATAACGTGTATCACATCATGTCTTCACCATATCACATCACAACATGCCCTGCAAAAACAAGTTAGACGTCCTCTACTTTGTTGTTGCAAGTTTTACGTGGCTGCTATGGGCTTCTAGTAAGAACCGTTCTTACTTATGCATCAAAACCACAACGATTTTTCGTCAAGTGTGCTGTTTTAACCTTCAACAAGGACCGTCCGTAGTCAAACTCGATTCAACTAAAGTTGGAGAAACAGACACCCGTCAGCCACCTGTGTGCAAAGCACGTCGGTAGAACCAGTCTCATGAACACGGTCATGTAATGTCGGTCCGGGCCGCTTCATCCAACAATACCGCTGAATCAAAGTAAGACGTTGGTGTTAAGCAGTATGACTATTATCGCCCACAACTCTTTGTGTTCTACTCATGCATATCATCTACGCATAGACCTGGCTCTGATACCACTGTTGGGGAACGTAGCATGCAATTTCAAACAAATTCTACGCTCACACAAGATCTATCTAGGAGATGTATAGCAATGAGAAGGGAAGAGTGTGTCCACGTACCCTCGTAGACCGAAAGCGAAAGCGTTAGGTTAACACGGTTGATGTAGTCGAACGTCTTCACGATTCAACCGATCCAAGTACCGAACAAACGGCACCTCCGTGTTCAGCACATGTTCAGCTCGATGACGTCCCTCGAACTCTTGATCCAGTAGAGGGTCAAGGGAGAGTTCCGTCAGCACGACGGCGTGGCGACGGTGTTGGTGATGTGATCCGCGCAGGGCTTCGCCTAAGCACTACGACGCTATGACCGGAGGAGTAAACTGTGGAGGGGGGCACCACACACGGCTAAGAGAAATCTTGGTGTGTCTTTGGGGTGCCCCCCGCCCCGTATATAAAGGAGGAGGGGAGGAGGCGGCCGGCCTAGAGGGGGCGCGCCAAGGGGGGAGTCCTAATAAGACTCCCAGTCCTAGTAGGATGCACCTTTCCTTTCCGGAGAAGGGGGAAGGGGAAAGAGGTGGAGGAGAAGAAGGAAAGGGAGCCGCGCCCCCACCCCTAGTCCAATTCGGTTTGGGCTTGGGGGGGGGGGCGCCACCACCTGGCCGCCTGCCTCCTCTCTCCACTAGGGCCCATGAAGGCCCAATAGTCCCCCGGGGGGTTCCGGTAACCTCCCAGTACTCCGAAAAATGTCCGAACCTTTCCAAAACATTCTGGTGCCCGAACATAATCTTCCAATATATCAATCTTTACCTTTCGACCATTTCGAGACTCCTCGTCATGTCCGTGATCTCATCCGGGACTCCGAGCAAACTTCGGTCACCAAAAACACATAACTCATAATAAATGATCATCGAACGTTGAGCGTGCGGACCCTACGGGTTCGAGAACTATGTAGACATGATCGAGACACATCTTCGATCAATAACCAATAGCGGAACCTGGATGCTCATATTGGTTCCTACATATTCTACGAAGATCTTTATCGGTCAAACCGCATAACAATACACGTTGTTCCCTTTGTCATCGGTGTGTTACTTGCCCGAGATTCGATCGTCGGTATCTTCATACCTAGTTCAATCGCGTTACTGGCAAGTCTCTTTACTCGTTCCGTAATGCATCATCCCGTAACTAACTCATTAGTCACATTGCTTGCAAGGCTTATAGTGATGAGCATTACCGAGAGGGCCCAGAGATACCTCTCCGATACTCGGAGTGACAAATCCTAATCTCGATCTATGCCAACCCAACAAACACCTTTGGAGACACCTGTAGAGCTTCTTTATAATCACCTAGTTACGTTGTGACGTTTGATAGCACACAAGGTGTTCCTCTGGTATTCGGGAGTTGCATAATCTCATAGTCAGAGGAACATGTATAAGTCATGAAGAAAGCAATAGCAATAAAACTTAATGATCATTATGCTAAGCTAACGGATGGGTCTCGTCCATCACATCATTCTCCTAATAATGTGATCCCATTCATCAAATGACAACACATGTCTATGGTTAGGAAACTTAACCATCTTTGATTAACGAGCTAGTCAAGTAGAGGCATACTAGGGATACTTTGTTTTGTCTATTTATTCACACATGTATCAAGTTTCCGGTTAATGCAATTCTAGCATGAATAATAAACATTTATCATGATATAAGGAAATATAAATAACAACTTTATTATTGCCTCTAGGGCATATTTGCTTCATTAGTATCACACCATTGTTGACAAAAGATAGGAGGGGCTACTACTGGGTCATTATATTATTTATAAGCAAAAATTTACATGAGTAATTCTAACCTCTTAGCTGCCCACAATATGGATTGTCAACAGCCATACACAATTCCCTTTGATAACCTAAAGACACCATGCCCAATGAGAAGAAGACAAATAAGATTAGAATGCAAGTTACTGAATCATATATAGGATAAACACGTCCTGAACCTGTTTTTCTGAGTAGGGGCCCGCCTCACCTTGTCGTTGTAGCCTACAGGTTGGCACTTGGGGGGCATGGAGAGGCCAGGGATGTGGTTCTCCTGTTGCAAGTGCCGATTGGAGATGCAGGAGGCCACGGGGGGCTAGCAGCAGCTCACTTCTTCCTTGTCTGTTTTTTGGTGGAGACCATGCCTCTCTTTCTCCTAAGTCCCGAGTAACAGGGGGAGCACGCACCAACGATTCTCGAGTGCAAGAAAGAAGGAATCAGTTAGGCGAGATAAGCAGGGGTGAGGGCGTTATATACTGCCAATTTTTGGAGCAAAGATAAGCCAAAACTAACAGCGTCAGATCAGCCAAACATCCAAAACATCTGAACCTGAGATGACAACCTGGCGATCAACATTCCGTATATACTGCCAATAGTACAACTATTCATCAAACCCAAATCAGTTACTTATCAAGCAAAAACAAGCCGAGACTAACATCATCCGATCACCAGATGCCATAACACCCAATCCAACAGCTGCCACAATAACAAAGAGATCCCCACTCCGTATATTTCACTAATATACAAACCGTTGCCATGTCCAATTGACCATTTCTAAAGCAAAGTTAAGTTGAAACTAAAAACATCAGACAACCAAAACACCCAAAATTCCATACCTGAGATCCCATTGCACCCAATCCAACAGCGAACCATCTCATGAACCTAATTAAGTAGTGTATATATGAACCTAAACAACATGACATAACTGAACAACAACACGAGTAGCAGCTGCAGGCGGATCCAATTGAAATAGTAAACAAAAGGCCCAGAAAAATCACCTCCAGAGGACATCTCTGAGGAGCATCAAGTTGCCATCCTTGTCTCTGTTCTGCTCACTCTCTCCATGAAACTCATCTCCTTGTTCCCACACTTGCCTGGCTCTGAGATTCAAATCGTCAGAAACCCACCAGAAGAGCAACGCGTCGCGTGCTCGTCCCTCCGGAGCAACGACGCGAGTAGCGGTCTGCACAGTCTTCCCAACGGGGAGAGCAGCAGCATCGGTGGCGGCGACGGGAGAAAAAGGGAAGGAAAGGGGGTGGGAGCGTGACAGATCAGAGGTGGCTCACCTCGGTTTGTCCTCTTCCCGGAGGAGCACGAACTAGAGGACACGCTCCGGTGCTCCTCCCGTTGATGGCGAAGCAGGAGGACGGGCGACGGCAGTTGGTGGTAGATCTCCTCGTCCACCGTTGCCTGTTGCCCCTCCACAACTTGAGGGCCATGGTGAGGGACGAGCTCGACGGGGAGAGCGGCGGCGGTGGCAAGCTCGACGGGGAGAGTGGCGGCGGTGGCAAGCTCAGCGTGACGCAGAGCAGTAGTGGCCGCGTTGCTTCTCAGAGGGCGGTGGCGTGGGGGAGGCAACGAAGAGAAGGGGAGGGGGCGGTGGCGTCAACGCGAGAGAGAGATACGAGGGAGAGACGCAGCCCTAGCTGTCTCACCGATTGGGAAGGGAGCAACCAATGGTGAGAAGCCACTTGGCGTAGGTTTAGGTGAAATCTCACAAATGCCCTCAGCGGGTCACAGGAATATCAGGCGGTGGCAGTAGATCTTTTCGTCTGGAGGACGCCGACGAACCGCACACGCCACGTTTGCAGACACAGACGCTGACCGGCGCGGCCCACTAGGGATCGATGCCACACGTCAGCGAGGTAAGACAGTAATTCCTGAGTAAACAAAACCAGTAAGAAAAACCGGAAGGAACCTACTATTCATTATAGCAGTGATTCGGCTTCATCCAACGGCCGAGATCTCTCCCGAGCGAGATCGTACGATTCAGAACACATCAGAAGACAAATCCGACGGCCAGGAATCCCGAGCGGTGAGGAGGCTGGGTGGCTCCTGCTATGCTTGTTTTTGGATGGTAGAACCCAAAGAACTGTTAGCACTTCATTGATCTGTCAACCAGCATACTCAGGAGCGGATTGGAAGGATCGCGGATTGCCAGAACTTTGTAAGATTCGACCATGCCATCAAGATCAGGCCTACGTAAATTCAAGGGAAGTAACAAGAACAACGGGCAATAGATTTCATCTACTACCCGCACAAATAATTTTCAGCAATAGAACTCATCTACTACAAAATTATATTGTGCAACACCCATACATCTCATGTATTCTAGATAGTAAGCTGCATCTATGCATAGCACGGCTCTTGATGCCACTATAGGGGAACGCAGCAGAAAACAAAAAAAAATCATCCTATGCACCAGCCCAGGACCACTATGAAGATGCATACAAGGTTTTGATCTGATCGTTACTGCTACTTCTTGAGCTTGCGTTGGTTTTTCCCTTGAAGAGGAAAGGGTGATGCAGCAAAGTAGAGATAAGTATTTCCCTTAGTTTTGAGAACCAAGGTATCAATCCAGTAGGAGGTACAAGCAAGTCCCCAATCTATGCACCTGCACAAACAAACAAACACTTGCACCCAACGCGAAAATGGGGTTGTCAATCCCTTCACGGTCACTTGCAAGGATGAGATCTGATAGAGATAGATATAAAAGATTACTAAAATGATAAAAAAAATAAAATTAAATAAATTGCAGCAAGGTATTTTTGGTTTATAAATCTGAAAATATAATATGGAAAATAGACCAGGGGACCATAGGTTTCACCAGAGGCTTCTCTCTTGAAGGAAAATAATACGGTGCGTTAACAAATTACTGTCGAGCAAATGATAGAAAAGCGCATAGTTATGACGATATCTAAGGCAATGATTTTGCATATAGGCATCATGTCCGTGTCAAGTAGACCGAAACGATTCTGCATCTACTACTATTACTCCACACATCGACCGACTCCTGCCTGCATCTAGAGTATTAAGTTCATGAAGAACAGAGTAATGCATTAAGTAGGATGACATGATGTAGAGGGATAAACTCAAGCAATATGATGAAAACCCCACCTTTTTATCCTTGATGGCAAAAATACAAATACGTGCCTCGCTACCCCTACTTTGTCTCTGGGTGAGGACACCGCAAGATTGAACCCAAAACTAAGCACTTCTCCCATTGCAAGAATTACCGATCTAGGTGGCCAAACCAAACCAATAACTCGAAGAGACTTACAAAGATATGAAATCATGCATATAAGAATTCAGAGAAGATTCAAATAATATTCATAGATAATCTGATCATAAACCCATAATTCATCGGATCTCGACAAACACACCGCAAAAGAGTATTACATCGGATAGATCTCCATGAAGATCATGGAGAACATGGTATTGAAGAACATAGAGAGAGAAGAAGCCATCTAGCTACTAGCGATGGACCCGTAGGTCTGTGGTAAACTACTCACTCTTCATCATAAGGGCAATGGTGTTGATGTAGAAGCCCTCCGTGGTCGATTCCCCCTCCGGCAGATCACCGGAAAAGGCCTCCAGATGGGATCTCACAGGAACAGAGGCTTGCGGTGGCGGAAAAGTATTTTTGTGGATGCTTCTGGTATTGGGGGAATATATGTGAATTTATAGGCCAAGAGTTAGGGTTGGAGGGCCTGCAGGGGACCCACAAGCCAGGGGGGCGCGCCCTAGAGGCTTGTCGTCTCCTGGCAGGTCTTCTGACTTGGACTCCAAGTCCTACGTGTATCTTCTGGTCCAAGAAAAATCATCGTGAAAATTTTATTCCGTTTGGACTCCGTTTGATATTCCTTATCTGCAATACTCAAAAACAAGGAAAAATATAAACTGGCACTGGGCTCTAGGTTAATAGGTTAGTCCCAAAAATAATATAAAATAGCATATTATTGCATATAAAACATCCAAAACAGATAATATAATAGCAGGGAACAATAAAAAATTATAGATACGTTGGAGACGTATCATGCCTCCCCAAGCTTAATTCCTGCTCGTCCTCGAGTAGGTAAATGATAAAAACAGAATTTTTGATGAGGAATGCTACCTAACTTATTTATCCATGTAATATTCTTTATTGTGGCATGAATGTTCAGATCCATAAGATTCAAAACAAAAGTTTAATATTGACATAAAAACAATAATACTTCAAGCATACTAACAAAGCAATCATGTCTTCTCAAAATAACATGGACAAAGAAAGCTATCCCTACAAAATCATATAGTCTGGCTATGCTCCATCTTCATCACACAAAAATATTAAATCATGCACAACCCCGGATTTAGCCAAGCAATTGTTTTCACACTTTAGTATTCTCAAACTTTTTCAACCTTCACGCAATACATGAGCGTGAGGCATGGATATAGCACTATAGGTGGAATAGAATATGGTGGTTGTGGAGAAGACAAAAAGAAGGAGATAGTCTCACACCAACTCGGCGTATCAACAGGCTATGGAGATGCCCATCAATAGATATCAATGTGAGTGAGTAGGGATTGCCATGCAACGGATGCACTAGAGCTATAAGTGTATGAAAGCTCAAAAAGAAACTATGTGGGTGTGCATCCAACTCGCTTGCTCACGAAGACCTAGGTCCATTTGAGGAAGCCCATCATTGGAATATACAATCCAAGATCTATAATGAAAAATTCCCACTAGTATATGAAAGTGTCAACATAGGAGACTCTCTATCATGAAGATCATGGTGCTACTTTGAAGCACAAGTGTGGTAAAGGATAGTAACATTGTCCCTTCTCTCTTTTCTCTCATTTTTTTTCATTTTTTCCTTTTTTATCCCTTTTTTTCTTTTTTTTCTTTTTGGTGGGCTTCTTTGGCCTCTTTTTTTATTTGGGCTTCATTGGCCTCTTATATTTTTTTATAAAGTCCGGAGACTCATCCCGACTTGTGGGGGAATCATAGCTTCCATCATCCTTTCCTCACATGGGACAGTGCTCTAATAATGATGATCATCACACTTTTATTTACTTACAACTCGATACTTAGAACAAAATATGAATCTAGCGTAGCCACGAAAAATCATGCGAGCTATCTTACGATCATGCAAAGCAATATGACAATGATGGTGCGTGTCATAATAAACGGAACGGTGGAAGTTGCGTGGCAATATATCTTGGAATGGCTATGGAAATGCCATTGGTAGGTATGGTGGCTATTTTGAGGAAGATTATATGGTGGGTTTAATGCACCGGCGAAAGTTGCGCGGTACTAGAGAGGCTAGCAATGGTGGAAGGGTGAGAGTGCTTATAATCCATGGACTCAACATTGGTCACAAAGAACTCACATACTTATTGCAAAAGTCTATTAGCTATCAAAACAAAGTATTAGACGCATGCCCCTAGGGGAAGGGTTGGTAGGAGTTAACCATCGGGCGATCCCGACCTCCACACAAAGGATGGCAATCAATAAATAAATCATGCTCCGACTTCAACACATAATGGTTCACCATACGTGCATGCTACGGGAATCACAAACTTTAACACAAGTATTTCTACCAATCCACAATTACTCACTAGCATGACTCTAATATCACTATCTTTATATCTCAAAACAATATGCAAGGAATCAAACTTCTCGTAGTATTCAATGCACTTTATATGAAAGTTTTTATTATATCCCTCTTGGATGCCCATTATATTAGGACTAAATTCATAACCTAAACCAATTACCATGCTGTTTAGAGACTCTCAAAATAATATAAGTGAAGAAAGAGAGTTCAACAATTTCTATAAAATAAAACCACCATCGTGCTCTAAAAAGATATAAGTGAAGCACTAGAGCAAATTGCCTAGCTCAAATGATATAAATGAAGCACAAAGATTATTCTAATAAATTCACGATTCATGCGTGTCCCCCTCAAAAGATGTGTGCAGCAAGGATGATTGTGGCAAACTAAAAAGCAAAGACTCATACCATACAAGACGCTCCAAGCAAAACACATATCATGTGGTGAATAAAAATATAGCCTCAAGTAAATTTACCGATGGATTGAAGACGAAAGAGGGGATGCCTTCCGGGGCATCCCCAAGCTTAGGCTCTTTGGTATCCTTGAATATTACCTTGGGGTGCCTTGGGCATCCCCAAGCTTAGGCTCTTGCCACTCCTTATTCCATAGTCCATCAAATCTTTACCCAAAACTTGAAAACTTCACAAAACAAAAATCAACAGAAAACTCGTGAGATCCGTTAGTATAAGAAAAATAAATCACCACTTTTGGTACTGTTGTGAACTCATTATTTATTTATATTGGTGTAATATCTACTGTATTCCAACTTCTCCATGGTTCATACCCCCCGATACTACACATAGATTCATCAAAATAAGCAAACAACACAAAGAAAACAGAATCTGTCAAAAACAGAACAGTCTCTAGCAATCTGGAAACTTCGAATACTTCTGTAACTCTAAAAATTCTGAAAAATTAGGAAAATCTGGGCAATTTGTATATAAATCTTGTGTAAAAATTCAGATCTAATTGACGCTTCTGTGATTTTATAATATTCCTGGACTTAGAGCAAAAGTTTCTGTTTTTCAGCAAGATCAAATCAACTATCACCGTAGACCATCCCAAAGGTCTTACTTGTCTCAAACACTAATTAAAACACTAAAACACAATTACTATAGAGGTAATAATGTGTAATTTATTCAATAACAGAAACTAAAAAAACATAAAAATAAAATTGGGTTGCCTCCCAACAAGCGCTATTGTTTAACGCCCCTAGCTAGGCATAACGCAATAGATCTAGGTATTGTCATCTTTGGTATGCAATCCATAAGTAGATCTCATAATATATTCATATGGTAACTTAATTTTCTTTCTTGGAAAGTGTTCCATGCCCTTCCTTAACGGAATTTGAAATCTAATGTTTCCTTCTTTCATATCAATAATTGCACCAATCGTTCTAAGGAAAGGTCTACCAAGAATAATAGGGCATGTAGGATTGCAATCTATATCAAGAACAATGAAATCTAGGGGCACATAATTCCTATTTGCAACAATAAGAACATCATTAATCCTTCCCATAGGTTTCTTAATAGTGGAATCCGCTAGATGCAAATTTAAAGAACAATCATCAAATTCTTGGAAACCTAGCACATCACATAAAGTTTTCGGAATCGTGGAAACGCTAGCACCCAAATCACACAAAGCATGGCACTCATAATCCTTAATTTTAATCTTAATAGTAGGTTCCCACTCATCATAAAGTTTTCTAGGTATAAAAACTTCCAACTCAAGTGTTTCTTCAAAATATTTCATCATAGCATCAATGATATGTTTAGTAAAAGATTTATTTTGATTATAAGCATGAGGAGAATTCAACATGGATTGCAACAAGGAAATACAATCTATCAAAGAACAGCTATCATAATTAAAGTCTTTGAAATCCAAAAGAGTGGGTTCATTGCTACTTAAAGATTTGACCTCTTCAATCCCACTTTTATCATTTTTGCATTAAAATCTATAAACTCTGAATCATTGGGACGCCTTTTAACTAAAGTTGAATTATCTCCAAGCCCATCTTTATCAAGATTTGTAATAGAAAACAAAGATTAAATAAGAGTCACATCAATCACTTTAAGATCTTCATCGTTATTTAAAGATTCTGGTTTTGCGGCCATCTTATTTACCAAAGTAGCTTGTTTATCAGAAATTTGGCCTACTAAATTTTCAAGGTGAGCGAACTGAGATTTCAAACCATAAAATAATTTGGACATATCATCAAGCTCCTTATTAATGTACTCCATCATAGCCTTTTGTTCTTTAAGCTCATTTCTAAAGAAACTATTATGGTCAAATTGCAGTAACATGAAACTTTTAGCATTATTCTCGATATCTTCCAACTTCCTAAAATAAGGATCAAAGCTTTTGGGTTGAGCCATAAGGACAAGAAAACGATCTAACACACAAGCAAACAAAAAGCAAACGAAAAGACGAACGGAAGAAGGGCGAATAAAAAGGCAATTCTTTTTCGTTTTTTCTGAAAATCGTTTTAGAAGTGGGGGAGAGGAAAACGAGAGGCAAATGACAAATAATGTAAATGCAAGAGATGAGTTTGTGATGGGTACTTGGTAGGCTTGATATAGACCTCCCAGGCAACGGCGCCAGAAATTGGCAAATTGACGGGAGAGTTCTTGTCTTGACTTGCTATGAATCCTCCCCGGCAATGGCGCCAGAAATTCTTCCTGCTACTTCTTGAGCTTGCGTTGGTTTTTCTCTTGAAGAGGAAAGGGTGATGCAATAAAGTAGAGATAAGTATTTCCCTCAGTTTTGAGAACCAAGGTATCAATCCAGTAGGAGGTACAATCAAGTCCCCAATCTATGCACCTGCACAAACAATCAAACACTTGCACCCAACGCGAAAAAGGGGTTGTCAATCCCTTCACGGTCACTTGCAAGGATGAGATCTGATAGAGATAGATATAAAAGATTACTAAAACGATAAATAAAATAAAAGTAAATAAATTGCAGCAAGGTGTTTTTGGTATTTTGGTTTATAGATCTGAAAATATAATATGGAAAATAGACCCGGGGGCCATAGGTTTCACTAGAGGCTTCTCTCTTGAAGGAAAATAATGTTTGGTGAACAAATTACTGTCGAGCAATTGATAGAAAAGCGCATAGTTATGACGATATCCAAGGCAATGATTATGCATATAGGCATCACGTTCGTGTCAAGTAGACCGAAACGATTCTGCATCTACTACTATTACGACTCCTGCCTGCATCTAGAGTATTAAGTTCATGAAGAACAGAGTAACGCATTAAGTAAGATGACATGATGTAGAGGGATAAACTCAAGCAATATAATGAAAACTCCACCTTTTTATCCTTGATGGCAACAATACAAATACGTGCCTCGCTACCCCTACTTTGTCACTGGGTGAGGACACCGCAAGATTGAATCCAAAACTAAGCACTTCTCCCATAGCAAGAATTACCGATCTAGGTGGCCAAACCAAACCAATAACTCGAAGAGACTTACAAAGATATGAAATCATGCATATAAGAATTCAGAGAATATTCAAATAATATTCATAGATAATCTGATCATAAACCCACAATTCATCAGATCTCGACAAACACACCGCAAAAGAGTATTACATCGGATAGATCTCCATGAAGATCTTGAAGAACATGGTATTGAAGAACATAGAGAGAGAAGAAGCCATCTAGCTACTAGCTATGGACCCGTACACTACTGGAATCTGGTAATTTGCCGTCTGCCACCTCTTTGCCGTCCGCCAGCTGACGGCAAAGAGCCTCTTAGCCGTCCGCTTCCACAAAGCGGACGGCAAAGAAAGTGCAGATGGCAAAAAGTCTATTTGCCGTCCGCTGTTTCTTTGTCGTCAGCCAGCTGACGGCAAAGAGCTAGAAGGCAGATGGCAAAGGGCCAGGTGGGCCCCATGGGGCACGGCGTGGCTAGGTCAGGTTCTTTGCCGTCCGCCAGCGGACGGCAAAGAGGAGACGTGGGCTAGCCCTAAACGGCCGCCCTCTTTGCCGTCTGCTAGCAGACGGCAAAGAAGGCAGACGGCAAAGAAGGCCCACTTAACGGGCCGAGCCGTCTCCCCTCTCTCTCTCTTTCTCTGTTTCCCTCCCGCGTGCCCGCCTCTCTCCTCCCCCGTCGCTCTGCCGCCGCCGCCCGCCGCCCCACCCCCCGGACCCACCCCCACCACCGTCCACCCTCCCCCCCCCCGCCCCCCCCCCGCCCCCCCTCCGAACCCTCCCCCCCGCCCGTCCTACCCCCCTCCCCGCCCTACCCCCCCCCCCCTCCGCCCTCCTCCCCCCCCCCCCCACCCCCCCCCCACCCACCTCGCCCTCCACCGGCGATCCCCTGCAGGTTTGTTCTTCCCCCCTTTTTTTAGTTTTGTTTTTTTTAGTTTCTTCTAGTTTAGTTTCTGTTTTAGTTTTAGTTTAGTTTTATTTTCAGTTTAGTTTTAGTTTTAGTTTAGTTTAGTTTTAGTTTTAGTTTAGCACTAGTAGAAAACAGGGCTTTGGTCCAGGCCAGCCCAGCCCATTAGTCCCGGTTCAGTCAGGAACCGGGACACATGGGGGCATACGTCCTGGTTCGTGCGCCCAGGGGGCCGGCCGGGGCTCGTGGGGCATTGGTCCCGGTTCGTCTAGACCCTTTGGTCCCGGTTCCAGACACGAAATTCCCCAGCTCGGCGAAGAGGCAAACCAATCGTGCCCCCCGCTCAAGGTGTCTAGCGATATCGTCGCAAATCTGCCGGGGATGCTGCCCGGTACCAATCCTGGTGATTACCTACCCGACGATGCACATTTTGATACAATGGAGGTGGACGAACACAAATACCAGTATGGGAAGCCTCTCGTCAGACCTGGTGATCATCCTCTAACAACGATGATGCGAAGATTCCATAAGTGGTACATGGACACCTGCAAGTCTGGGAAGGATATTTTGACGCTGAGAGTTAAAGAGGAGCACGACCTCGTTGGAATTGTTCTGTTGTCTGTTCCATTTGAGGAGTTCTTCCAGTTTTTCAAATAAAGGACCTCGATAAAATAATCATCACTTGCTACTGTCTGTAAGTACTATACTTCTGTAATTAAGTCTCTATATATAGCTCAGCTCTTTCATTGCATGTATATATAATTATCCTCACTATATTATGCAGATTGAAGATCGTCGAATGCAGAAATGCACAAATCTATGATATTGGGTTCATTAACACAAATCTCATAGAACAATGGACGGTTAAATATAATCCGAAAGAAACCGAGGCCAACTTGCTACAATCGTTGCTTAAAAATCAAAACAAAGATAAAATACTCTTTCCTTACAACTTCAAGTGAGTGTTACTGTCTTCTGCATATTCGGTTTCCATTATTACTCGAGGTTATAGTAATGTAATTGATGAGTTATGCATGCGTGTGCAGCTTCCACTTTATTCTCCTAGAGATTAAGCTTGAGCAGGGACTAGTAACCGTCTTAGACTCAAAACGAAAAGATCCCAAGGAGTATGCGGCCATGACTGAAATGCTCAAGAAGTAAGTTCAATCGATCATTATCGCACCATATCGGCAACTTTGTTCATTTCCTGATATCAAGTAATTATTTTCTTTGTCTCGCAGGGTTTGGAAAGTGTTCACCGCAGAAGTTCCGGGACTGCCGGGGGATCTGCGATTTACACACCCAAAAGTAAGTACTACTAGCTAGTTCCGCGCATCTCCCATTGATTCTAGCTAGTTTCATCAATACCATTTATAATACTTGATTATCAGTTTGATTGACCTCTATTTCTCGTAAAGTGGTTGTGGCAGGAAGGCGGGAATAATTTTTGTGGATACTACGTTTGCGAGTACATCTACAATGCAACGACCTCTAAGCGGGGCTACTCTAAAAAACAATTTGAAGTGCGTAAGCAATAATATTCACAATTTTATTTTATTACCATCATTTTGTGTTGAGTTTCATTCATATATATGTATTGACCCCCTTCTTCAAATTAGATTTGGCAGATGCGGGATGAACTCCTACCACAAGATCGCTTAAAGGCAATTCAAGAGGAATTGGCTGGATTCTTTCTTGACCACGTCATCAATCCAGCCGGAGAATACCATGTGGAACTTGACATCAGATGTTAGGGATCTTATGTTGTATATATGTAGCTAGTAGCGTCGGATAGATATACGAAAACTTGTTGTTCGACCAATCTCTCGGAGAAGGAGGAGGTCGATCACTTCTCTCTGTATATGTTCATGACGATCTTGTGTACTTAATGGTTTCCTTCTTTTGCTTACTAGCTAGGGTGTCGAGTCCTCTCTATACGTATAGTGCGTAGCGTCGACCAAGCACGGAGATAAGAGAGGACACTTCTCTCTATTAGCTAGCTAACACAATATATGAAACCCCTAAATTAACCCTACAAAACCCCTAAACCCCCACCCCCTTTCAAAACAAAAACAAAAACCCCAGCTCCTGAGCTGCTGACACGTGGATGATCTTTGGTCCCGGTTGGTGTTACCAACCGGGACTAAAGGCCCTCCTCTCTGGGCTCGCCGCAGCGGCCACGTGGAGCCCCATCTTTCCCGGTTCGTGTAAGAACCGGGACTAAAGATGTTGGGCTTTAGTCCCGACCCTTTAGTCCCGGTTCCCGAACCGGGACAAATGGGCCTTATGAACCGGGACAAATGGGCCTTTTTCTACTAGTGTAGAAGAAGAAGAGGAGTAGAAGGAGGAGGAGGAGGAGGGAGGAAGAGGAGGAGGAGGAGCAGAAGAAGAAGAAGAAGAAGAAGAAGAAGAAGAAGAAGAAGAAGAAGAAGAAGAAGAAGAAGAAGAAGAAGAAGAAGAAGAAGAAGAAAAAGAAAAAGAAGAGAAGAAGGAAAGGAAAAAAGAGGGCGCCCGGGGACGAGTGGGTTAGGGGTTCCTCGGTGTCGATGGAACCCTAAATAGCAAGTATCATCGGTGCGAGATACATGTGGCCGTCGGTGTCGAACACTACATCCATGTCCCACAAGTGACGCCGACATCCGGCGTCCCAAAGCAACTGTTCTCGGCGTCGATGGCGGTCAAACACCATCGCGAATTTGCCTGGCAGCCTCTGCGATGACGATTAAAAGGCAAGTGTTGAAACTTGAAACACCCAAACTGACTCAAGTCGATTTGGTTGTTTGAAATTTCAAAACTTGGCTTTGATCCTCATCGCAGAGGCTGCCAGACAAATTCGCAATGGTGTTCGACCGTCATCGGCCACCAGAACTATTGTTGCGGGACGCCGGGCGCCAGCTTCACTTGTGGAATGTGGATCTAGTGTTCAACACCGAGCGCCACATGTATCTCGCACCGATGATACTTGCTATTTAGGGTTCCATCGACGCCAAGGACCCCCTAACCCGCTCTGTTCCGGTCTTCGTGCTGATGAAACTTGCTAGCTATAGGTGTCAATCATCAGTATGCGCAACCACTATGCGTCTCCCGTTCGAAAGGGTTACATCTATAAATATGCATGCATTTGCATATTTATAATCGTGATTCTTTCGAATTGTCCAACGTTATCCATGGACAGCCCGAGTATGTGTAGATTGGGTTCGTTTTCCCATATGCTCAGCTCCGGATCCGATGCAGAATTTCGTCAGTGCCTCCCTGTTGTTCTCCGGGTACACATTCTCTCTGCTTATTGCCGAGACGTGTATCAGGAGAACAGCGGGGAGGTGCTGCCGAAATTTTGCGTCGAATCCGGAGCAGAGCATGGGAAAACGAACCCGATCTACACATACTCGGGTGGGATTATGACCTATCTTTATCTATTAGCATGTAGGTTGCATGGACGTAATAAAACTGACAAACTCCATTAACTGATGGATATGGTTTGCTTAATTATGTATATATTTCTTGTGTGTCCAGTAGGAAGTCAATATGAGTGATCGTGCATGGATGTACACCGGTTACACTTGTCAGAAAGTTTGGACCGAGGAATGGTTAACAAAAACCAAGGGGTTTGTTAGAGCCGCATTTGCAAATGGCCAGGAATTTAGCTGGTGCCCATGTGCCCGTTGCGACAACTATAACAAGAGGGACGAGCTTGAAATGAGTAAAGACCTGTAGAAGTTTGGTTTTACGCCTGGTTACACGGTCTGGACATTACATGGTGAGTCTGCCCAACGTGCTAGAGCCAAGGTTCGTCGTCGCACCGACGAGCATGGTACCGGAACCGCAGACATGGTGCAAGACTTTGACGATGCTCGGGACTCGGACGAGGAGATGGAGGAATCTGCAAAGGCCTTCACTGAAATGTTGGAGTCCTCAAAACGTCCTCTCCATGAGCACACTGAGCTTTGTCAGCTGGATGCCATCTCACAAATAATGGCTTTGAAGGCTCAATTCAACTTGGGCAGAGAATGCTACAACGCGATGATGACACTATTCGGACGATTTCTACCCAAAGGCCATGTGCTACCTCCAAACCTGTACCAGTCAGACAAAATCCTCCGTGCTCTTAAGATGCCCTATGAGAAGATACATGCCTGTGAGAAAGGTTGTGTCTTATTTAGGCTTCAGTATGAGGACTTGAACTATTGTCCCATTTGCAATTCTTCCAGGTATGTTGTGGTAGACAACGGTATGGGTGAGAAGACGCAGACCAAAATACCCGTTAATGTTCTTCGGTATATGCCAATCGTACCAAGACTTCAACGTCTTTTCATGGTCGAAGAGACGGCCAGACAGATGACATGGCACAAAACGGGAAAAAGAACCGAACTAGATGCAGATGGAAATGTGATGATGGTGCACACATCGGATGGTGAAGCGTGGAAGCGCTTCGATGCATTACATAAGGAAAAAACGGCAGATCCAAGGCATCCTCGAGTCGCCGTCAGCACAGATGGGTTCAGTGTGTTTGGTCAGATGGCAGCCCCATACAGCTGTTGGCCCGTGTTTGTCATTCCACTCAATATCCCCCCCCCCCCCCCCCGGGCAGATTAGGCACGAAAGAATATTTTCCTGACGTTGATAATTCCAGGGCCCAACTATCCGGGGAAGAATATGAATGTGTACATGCAGCCGCTTAAGGACGAATTGCAAGAAGCTTGGGATAATGGGTTCAAGACATACGACGCCTTTAGCAAACAGAACTTCATAATGCGTGCCTGGTACATGTACTCGACGCATGACTTGCCGGCGTATGCGCTATTCGTTGGCTGGTGTGTGCATGGAAGGTTCCCGTGCCCCACATGCAAGGGAGCTCTTGAGTTTCGTTGGCTGACGGCAGGGCGCAAGTATAATTGCTTCGACTTGCATAGACCGTTTCTACATCCTGGCCATAAGTTCAGGAAAGACAAGAAGAACTTCATCAAAGGTAGAGTTGTCAAACACTCTGCACCACCTGCGTTGACAGGCCAACAGACCCTAGATCAGTTAAACGCTCTCGAGCCAGATCCAGAGCGTCCAGGGTATTTCAAGGGGTATAATAAGGAACACGCCTGGACTCACAAGACATGCTTCTGGGATCTGCCTTACTTCAAAGACCTCCTTTGCCCACACAACATCGACGTGATGCACACTGAAAAGAATATCGCCGAAGCCATTTTTGGTACATTGTTCGGCATAGAGGGGAAATCAAAGGATAATCCTAAGGCTAGAGTCGATCAAGAGGAGCTATGTGATAGACTGTTACAAAACATGAAAGAACCGAAAGGAAAGGGGATCAACTGGACGAAGCGAAAGGCATGGTTCAATCTTGGAAGGCCAGCTATGAAGGAAATTATTTTGTGGGTGAAAATGCAGTTGATGTTCCCCGATGGGTATGCAGCAAATCTAAAGAGGGGAGCGAGTCTTCAAAAATTGAAAATATTTGGTCTAAAAAGTCATGATTGGCACATATGGATTGAGCGGATAATGCCGGTGATGTTGCGTGGCTTCATCCCTGAGGATGAATGGCTAGTACTGGCAGAGCTGAGCTATTTCTTCCGTGTTCTTTGTGCGAAAGAACTATCGCCTGGCCTCCTAGAAGAAATGGAACAGTTGGCGCCGGAGTTGATCTGCAAGTTAGAGAAGATCTTTCCGCCAAGCTTCTTTAATCCAATGCAACACTTGATTTTGCATCTCCCGACCGAGGCACGATTGGGGGGGCCCGTGCAAAATTATTGGTGCTACTCAACTGAGAGGATGCAGAAGACGCTTCGAGCAAAATGTAAAAATAAACATAGAATAGAAGCATCGATGGCGGAGGCATTCATCACTGAGGAGGCGGCAAACTTCGTGACCGCACACTACGAAGCCAAAAATCGACATTTGCATAATCCGAAGCCTCGGTACAATGCTGACGAACCTCAAAAGGGTCAATCCAACCTCAGCCTATTCAAAGGGAATCTCGCACCAGCCGGTGGTTGGAAACCAGTAAGGTTGGATGTTGAAGAATGGCGGACCATTTCGCTGTATCTCTTCAACAACCTAACAGAAGTGCGGCCGTACATCGAGTAAAATCTCGGTACATTGTTTCACAACTTCTAATTCCTTTGAACTTCTCTGATTCCTGGATTTTTTATGCAGTCGATACGTCGCCATATTCTCGTATGGAGCGGTGATCCAAAAGGATTCCGTCGAAGAGTATGAGCTTCTGGCAAAACAAGGAGCCGAATTTCCCGGTTTCATCTCTTGGTTCAAAAAAATGATAATTTCCATTAGACCCTTTTTTTTTCTTTGGCTAATTTGCGACTAATGCAACAATCCTTTTGTATTAAACTTGTAGGCTAATTCAGAGATTATGGATGCTGAATTGAGACAAGTAGCTAATGGTTTTGACTATAAGGTCCGTTCATTTGACAAATACGACATCAACGGGTATCGCTTTCGTACCTATGACAAAGAGCTATCTATGGCCGACCGAAAGTCTACAAATTGTTGTGTCTCTGCTATCGGCGAAGGAGGTATCGAGTATTATGGAAGAGTTGAAGCAATTTATGAACTTGAATTCTATGGTGAAAACCCACCAAACGTCGTAGTCTTCAGA
The DNA here is from genome assembly GCA_011799875.1 of Thinopyrum elongatum. Lineage (NCBI taxonomy): Eukaryota > Viridiplantae > Streptophyta > Magnoliopsida > Poales > Poaceae > Thinopyrum > Thinopyrum elongatum. The sequence goes on from CM022297.1 coordinate 542,610,123, forward strand.
TGTTATTGGTTCCAGCCGAGGGAGACTAGAAGGACTCATGAACATATAGGGCTAGTCGAAATCAAACAAAGCACCCATTTGGATGTTCCCGATGTCTATATTACGGCTCAACAGGCAACCCAAGTTTTCTATCTACCGTGGGCCTGTCAAAGTGATCCAAATCTCAGTGGTTGGGACGTCATTTATGAAGTGCCGCCACGTGTTAGACCACCTCCCCCCAATGAAAAGGATAATGAACCTCACATTAACCAAGACACATATGACGAAGGAGAATTCTTCCAAGAAACACATCTTTCCAAAAAATGTTTCAAGAACCGCTCTACTCCACCCCAGAACATTGAAGTAGACAACGATAGTGAATCCGACTTCACCCCTGAGCTGGAACAAGAAGAGCCGGAAGAAGAAGAAGTTACTGCTGCAGATGACCTGTCAATGCTTGAACGATTACGTAAAGGTGGCCTTCCACATGATGATGCATTTATTAATGATGATGATGAGCACGTCATTACCGATAGTGATGATGATGATGCTTTTATTAATGATGATGACGAGCACGTCATTACCGATAATGATTATTAGGTATTCAAATTTTTATGTTGTACTTGATTTATATAGTTATTTGTATGATTGTATGATTTATATAGTTGGTATTTATAATTTTCTTACTTTGTATGATTGTTTCTTATACATAGTGCCATGGTCTTGATTTCCGTCCCGGTCGGCCCTCGCCCGCTTTATGATTCGGATGTGGTAAATTCTCTTTCATAACTATTTGTTGCATTTCGCATTTATGCAAATTATGGCCATCAAGTTGACATAGAGATATTTTAATCTAGGAGGTATGTGAACCGGAATTTGAAACGGACCCTCTTGTAGAGAAGTTAAATTTAGTTGAAAAAGAAAATGAGTATTTGAAAGAAAAAATTAAAAGAATTGAAGAAGAGAAGATGACATTGGAGTTGTATGTTGCCGATGCCATCGATGATCACAAGATGAAGATGAATGCAATGCGCTTGAAGATGAATGCAATGCGCTTGAAGATGGATGCAATGCGCCTGAAGCTTAAGAAGATTAGAAAATATGCCATTGATAATGAGGCTTGGTATCATTATGCCGTTGGATCAATTGTTACCTTAGTTGCGATCTTCATCACATTTGTTGTGATGAGGGTAAGTTTTCTCTAGTGTTTTGCTTTACAAATGGATACTTAGCTTATTTTCCTCCTAAATGGCATAATTACCTAAGTTAGATAAAAAAATGACATAATAACCTTACTAAGCTCCAAAATGACCTATTTACCTACCTTAGCTCTAAAATGACCTACACTTAGCATTTTTACCTAGCTTAGCAATAAAATGAAATTTTTACCTACCTTAGTTAGAAGAAGAAGAAGATAAAGAAGAGGAGAGGAGAAAAAGAAAGAGAAGAAAAAAAATCTTCTTCTTCTTCTAACTAGTCTTCTTCTTCTTCTTCTTCTAACTAGTCTTCTTCTTCTTCTTCTTCTTCTAACTTTCATCTTTCCCAATTTGCAGATTTGCTTTACATGAGGAAGCTTGGATTCATGGAGTGTATTATTCTTGTGGTGCTTCCTTGTTGTTTATGAAAACTTGTTTGGATATGTATGTCTATATGGATATGTTGTTGGAAACTTGTTTCTGGTTATGTATATATGGATATGTTGGACTTTGTTGAACTATGTTGTTGGATTGGATGAAATATGTTGTTGGACATGCTGTTGGATATGTTGGATATGTATGCATGTATATCTGTGTTTGAAACCATGTCTAATTAATGGGATTTAAATAAAAACAGGGGATATATAGCCTCTTTGCCGTCCGCTAGCGGACGACAAAGAGGACACGTGGCAGTCACCTGTGCAAACTGGGAACACTGGCTGCCTATTTGGTCATTTTGCCGTCTGCTGGCGGACGGCAAAGTGACCATCTATGTCGTCTGCCAGCAGACGGCAATGATTCAAACATCTTTGCCGTCTGCTGGCGGACGGCAAATTGGACACGTGGCAGCTTCCCAGTGCTGCCTAGCTGGGCTCTTTGCCGTCCGCTGGCAGACGGCAAAGAGCGCCGTTAACCCCCTAACGGCTCTGACGCCACCGCACTGCCGTCAGCTTTCTTTGCCGTCTGCTGGCCTCCGATGGCGGACGGCGTAATCCTTTGCCGTCCGTTTCTAAGAAGCGGACGACAAAGAAGGCCTTTGCTGGCAGGCTTTCATCCGGACAGTTTGCCGTCCGCTAGCGGACGGCAAAGATGTTTGCCGTCCGTGATCCATGCCTTTGCCGTCCGCCAAGGCGGACAGCAAAGAAGCTGATTCCAGTAGTGGTAGGTCTGTGGTAAACTACTCATGCTTCATCGTAAGGGCAATGGTGTTAATGTAGAAGCCCTCCGTGGTCGAATCCCCCTCCGGCAGATCATCGAAAAAGGCCTCTAGATGGGATCTCACGGGAACAGAGGCTTGCGGCGGCGGAAAAGTATTTTTGTGGATGCTTCTTGTATTGGGGGAATATATGTGAATTTATAGGCCAAGAGTTAGGGTTGGAGGGCCTGCAGGGGACCCACAAGCCAGGGGGCGCCCCCCCCATGGTGCGCCCTAGAGGCTTGTCGTCTCCTGGCAGGTCTTCTGACTTAGACTCCAAGTCCTACGTGTGTCTTCTGGTCCAAGAAAAATCATCGTGAAAGTTTTATTCCGTTTGGACTCCGTTTGATATTCCTTATCTGCAATACTCAAAAAGAAGGAAAAAACAGAAACTGACACTGTTCTCTAGGTTAATAGGTTCATACCAAAAATAATATAAAATAGCATATTATTGCATATAAAACATCCAAAGCAGATAATATAATAGCATGGAACAATAAAAAATTATAGATACGTTGGAGACGTATCAGTTACACACTCGTAGAACAGCGGAAGTAGAGTTGGTGAAGATCGTCGGTGCAGATCCCCACAGCTAGGAATTTACAACCTCCCAACCGCGAGTATTTTCTCCCTTGGACAGCTCCTCGGACGGTCCCCAGACAGCCCTCCATGAGGACGTCGAACAGCCCCTTGGATGGTCCTTCGGACAGTTCCTCGGACAGCCCTTCGGGAGGCCCTCAAGCAGTCCCTCGGACGGTTCTTTGGACAGCCCTTCGGGAGGCCCTCGAACAATTTCTCCGACGACGGTCCCTCGGACAGCCCTTCGGGAGGCCCCTCGAACAGAAGATCGAACATATGACCTCTCTACTTGGTTGCACACATACGGTGTCACCTATCCAGAAGGGCTTTGCCGCCCAGAGCTAATCCCTACCAGAAACTAGATAGCCCAGTGGCTGTACGAAACTATTTCGTGTGAGGGAGAGAGAAATGGCAGATCATGCATGCCTTGTGTTGAGAGAGTTGGAGTGAGTTGGAGAGCTCCTCTCCTCCTCCTTTTATAGTGGTGGAAGGGGTGGAGGGGGGCTGAAAATATCAGCCCACAAAGCCCCCCCCCCCCCCCCCCAAAACATGCACCCACCTTTGGTGGGAGGTTGCCCCATGGGGGGGGGGGGCCTTCCACCCTTGGCCGGCCACATGTGTCACCCTCATGGGGCGCCACCTCCTCCCAACCATCACCACCATTTGTGGGGGCTGCCCCCCACCATGGGGGGCCCCCCCAACACCTTGTCCACCAACAAAGGGGCTACCCCCTAAAGGGGGCGCCCCAGCCCCCATGATTCATGGGATCTTGTCCCTTCTCGCTAGGACAAGATGTTTTTCCGCGTGTATTCTCCGGAAAAATTTCCCGAAGGTCCCAGAACATTTCTAGCACCCTCTAAAATTATTCTAGATGCGATCCGAAACATTTTTGGTATGATGGTTTTATTCCAAAACATTTCCGGTAACTCCGAAACATTTACGGTTTTCTCTCCGAAACTTTTCCGGTGATTTTCTCTCAGACTCCTTATCTAGTATTCAGCAGATAGATGACCCTTAAGTGTGTGACCCCGTAGGTTCGGTGAAATATAGACATGACCGGAACTCTTTCCGATCAATGATCAATAGCGGAACCGTGGACATCCATATTGATCCCTATACCCACACGAATGATTATTCGAGTGAACCTCTAGTTGTCGTGTGCTATTCCTGTTGCTTCGCAATATGTTACTAGCACCCGAGGTGAGATTTATCGGCATCCCTGTGAATCAACAACTTGTCCACTATGCCAGTTACCTCATTACCTTTTTTGTTCACTTTTCTCGTTTCCGCGTTCTGGCATCCTTGTCATCAAATCACACTGTGTCTGGCCAGACGATGATGGATATCGTAACACCGAGAGGGCCCAAAGAATATCTCTCCATCGTCGAAGGAGCAAATCCCAATCATGAGCTATCAAATCCCTTGTCATACTTTTCCATGAACCAGTAAGCCCCCATAATAGCCACCCTTTGACGGATGACATTTAACAAACCCCAAGTTCATGAAGCAAGCATGAAGAAACTCGATACACTCATGGTCTAAGGAATTATGCAAACGTTAACTTTCTCTGTGTTATTTACCATTAACTTGTGACGAATATATCTCATAGCATAACATCAATTTTGGGTCGATTCAATCACAAGTGTTCTTCTAACATTGTGTCCTAAAAGTTGTCGGCATAGACATGCCCATGATCAGGAAAATGTAGTCATCATGCAACACTTGAGCTAGTCTTAGAGGCCAGACTAAGAATACATTTTACCGCTTATTCCACACGTGCACATGGGTTTTCCTCAGAGCCTTTATGGATATACGGGCTCGGGAACCATAGTAGTTATAGCACGGAATATAAACATAATTACGAACATGGAGATAAATAATAACATTTATTATTGCCTCTAGGGCATATCTCCTACAAATAAAAATGAAGAATTTTCCATGGCGGTGTAGTTACATTTGCCAAGTTAATAAAGATAAAATTGCCATTGCAAAAAAAGAAAACAGGAAATTTGCAATGGCAGAATAAACGTGAAAAAACTGCCAGAAATCACAGACCAAAAAAAAAGAATTTTGCCATCTAGCATGATTTTTTTTCCATGTGGGCATTACCATACAAGTGTAAAAAAGACCATGTTGACATGATTTTACTTGAATTAAGCTTGACATGGTCCACAAAAATTAAGTTTGCGATGGTACTTGAATTAAAGTTTGACATAGTACATAAATTAAGTTTGCCATGGTCTAATTAGAGAAATTCACATGGTCTAAATTAGTAAAAAATGCCATGCTATATCAAAAATCCAAATTTTGCCATCATTAACAAAAAAACATGGCAACATCAGCTTCTAGTTGCCATGGCAGATTTGTATTAAATTTTGACATGGTATTCCAATTAAAGTTGCCATGTTTTTAAAAGAGAAGAATTGCCAAGTATGTAAATTAACACAACAAATTGTGAACAAAAATGCCATGGCAAAGATGGATATGTAAATTTGCCATGGTGTTTTAATTAAAAATGCCATCCTTCGTATGAAATTTGCCATGATCTATGGAAATTCGTATCAAATTCATTCCAAAAAGTGCTATGGCAACTATTTACGAAAACAAAAGATGGGTAGGTATTCAATATTGTAAAATTGCCATGTCAAAATGATGATAATTTGCCACGATAAGTGATGTTGCCATGGTTAGTAGAGAGAAAATTCGGTTTGTTGCCATGTACACTCAGAAAAGCATGCTGCCATTCTTAGAATCTACTACAAATTTGTCACGATGGTAAAAATCAGTATAGGTTTGTTGCCATGCGGCCATGATTATAACCTGAAAAGGCATGCTCCCAAGGCGCGTGGGGGGTCGACATCGGGTCGAGGGCGTGGCGGTGGCCCCGTGTTCGCTGCCCGGACGAGAAGATGGCCGTCGGGATCCACAGGAGGCCATCGGGCGTGGGATCCAGCGCGTGAAGAAGAAGAGCCTTGGCCGCCGCCTGCTCTTCCGCGGAGGCCACACCCTGGTGCCCCGCATGGCCGCAGCCCTCCCCGCATGGCCGCAACCGTGCCGCAAAGGCCGCATGTCTCCTTCAAATCCTCCAAATCCGGTGACGTGTAGTGCCGCAGCCCGCCGCTCCGACTGATGGAAGCCTTCACCGCTGACCCCACCTGCCCGACGCCGGTCGTCCCCTCCTTCAAATCCGGCGAAGCGCAAGGTCACAGCCTGGTGCCCAGCCGACGCCGTAGCCCTCCTGCCTCCTCACCACCGGACTCGCGCGCCACCATCCGCCACTCCGACCGCCAAACGCCTTCGCCGCTGTCTCCGCCTGCCCAACGCCGGCGCCCTCCTCTAAATCCGGCGTTTTCTATATTGCTATTAAAAGAGCAAACATAAATTCCTTTAAAGCCACACAACAAACTGTACACAGAATAACCAGAACCCTCCGATCAAATTAACTTAAAGACATCCCACCGTTTATATTAGACCAAAGATTTGTCATTCAAATCAACGTCTCGGATGCAATGTTCTGCCGAGCAGACGCCGTCGTCTGCCAATCGTGCGAGCGCTTCGCGTCACCCAGTCCCGGCGGCCTCGCTCGCAGCTCCCTGTTTTTCGGATCGTGACTTCTTTCTCTAGGCCCCAGATCGAGAAACTTGAGCGCTCCTTCCTTCCCCTCCTCCCGTGCGCTTCCCACTGATCCGCCCCAATTCGACCCCGTCTCCGGTCGATGCCCGCGCTCCTGCAAGCCGCCGCCGACCTCCTATGCTGGTCAGCCGCGCCCAACTCCCTCCTCCTCCCTTCTCTCCCCCTCTCCTCACTAATCTCTCCTCTCTCTTCGTTCCCACGATGCAGAACGCCATGGCCATGGACCAAAGCTCCGCTGGTCCCTCCCTCGCGACTGCCAGTCTTCCTCCTGACCAGATCGACGACGGCGATGACCGGATCTGCCCCGCTGCCGTCCGTTTCCAAGGGACGTCAGCGGATGGGGTTTCTTCCTCTCAGCCTCCACCACCCGCGGGCTCGCCGGTGATTGGACCTGCTCAGCATGCAGGATTGCGTGCTTCCTGGCGAGGTGGTCGTGTCTTGCCCGACGCGCCCTCGGCTGTCAAGTCTTTTTCCTCGGCGCGCCGTCCTCCAGTAGCTCTGTCGCTATTTGTACCACCGTGCGCCACTGCCCGTTCGCGTGAACCATCCAGGTGGGTAGGTTTGGTTCTGATCTTAAATTTTTCCCCATTCAAATTTTCCTTGATTTTGTTCAGATTGAAATTTTGGCTGTGTTTCGTTGAAGGCCCGATTTCACCTGCTGAGAGCTGTTGATATCTCAGTTTAAAGCTCATATCTATTAGGTTCGAAACTGAATTTTATCAGAGGAAGTTTCGTGTGTTCGCAAGCCTACAACACCCGTTGCATTTTCTTCAGCATGACCAACAACTGCACCTCTGAAGTTAACCATGGCCAGCTACCCAATATATCGTCCAGATGCTTGAGGGATAGCGTCACCGCGGTGCACGATTTCGAGGTGGCCAGTTAGCAGTTGTTGGATGGCATCTGGTCGGCAAGCACATTCCCTCAAGTTTCCACCTCGCCTAGCATCTGCCCCACCTCCCCAGCCAACCCAGCCGCCCCCTCCATGCCAAACCCCTGTGCTGGTGGTGGACAAAGTTTGCAAGAGGAACTTGATTTTTTAGCTTTATTTGTTTCTTATACAGGTGATGCTTTTCTATATTATGGATGGATTCTTGATAGCCATCATGGATTACTGCTAAGTAGATAATCGAATATTAAATAAGTAAAAATTCTTCACAGTATAGTACTGATAACATGGTGTTAGTTCCTATGATTTTTTTTTGCTTAAAGCCTATATTAGTCGAATTTAATTGGTTTGTACAGTTACACCCACAGATTACACCATTCAATGAGTTCGATTTGTGGCAGGATCAATGTTGTTCGTTGTTCTGTTCCCTGATTCCTAGCAGTTTTTTGTTTCATCAAAGCTGGTCACATTCAGATTCAGATTTTTATAATTACATTCAGTTTTTTTTACTTAATGATGATATGTGTAGCCATCCTCCCTGGGGCTCCAATCTGTGAGTATGTTGGTGTGTTGCCGAGGACTGGAGGTACTAATTTTTCACTTCAAGCTTTTATTTCTTACGCATCATTTGTCTCATTGCTCGGTTTCTTAGTTTGTCTCTGAAAAATGGATGTTTGTAAATGATTTGTTTCCACTCTTGTAGAGAAAAGGTCAGGGTCTGATATGCATATTCCATCACTTCATGTTGAGAACAATTCCGAGGCACCACCGGCACCGGAATACTGCATCGATGCAGCCTTCGTTGGAAGTTTCGCAAGGTTCATAAACCACGGCTGCAACCCTAACCTCTTCGCCCAGTGTGTCCTAACCAATCACCACGACGTCAAGCTAGAAAAGGTGATGCTTTTTGCTGCCGACACGGTACTTCCACTTCAGGTGAATTGATTTCTGTTGCATCTCAACAATTTTTACAGGAAAAACTATATAGCTTCTCTTGAGTTCTAACTGGTATACGTGCTTTGCCGGAGCATTGCTACGACTATGGCTATGTCTTGAACAACGTCGTTTCTGCGGATGCTGAAATCGTCAAGCTGCCATGCTACTGTGGTGCCCCAGACTACCAGAAGCGACTATACTAGCGGATCTTTTCTGTTTCGGGGATTATATGTAGTATTGGGGGTATGAATGCGGCAATGCCTGTTGTGTATATGAAAAGCACGACATCCTAAAATTATTAGCGAAAGAAGCGCGTTCTTTTTTTGTGTAGGGTAGATGGCATGCTGGACACGCTAATTATAGTTGGTAAACGAAGTTTGTCTGGGTGACATGCCTATGGGTCACGATGGCATGACATTTTGTGAACAACTGGTTCATATAAGTTGATGGAAGATTTAATCGATCTTTAGACATTTACATGGTCAGCATCCTGCTTTTGAAGTACCTCTGTTCATATTTCAGCATATTTGTTCTTTTTGTTACCAGGTAGCACCTAACATCGACAGCTGCGATGTCAGGAACTCCCTCGCAATTGCCGAATATGTCGCTGAAATTACAACTTCTACAGACAGACCAAGGTAATTATCTGCTTGGAACCCTGTCGAAGTTATTTACAGAGTTCTGACCTGGTACGACAATAATAATCTCATTGCCAAATTCTCTGTGCTGTAGGAGTTGAGTTGTGAGGCCCCCACCTACATGACACACCAAACTGATATCAATGAGAAAAGGCGTAGTATTCCCATTGACTGGTTGATTGAGGCAAGTATTCCATTCGATGCTCCGTGGATTCGGCAAAGTAGTCTTAACTTAGTATTCTCTGGAATGTAAAGTTCTTACAAACCCAATGTTTCATTGTCCAATGCAGGTGCAGTACAAGCTTGAGCTACTAGGTGAAACACTATTACTTGCTGTCAACATCATTGATAGATCAATGCATAGAAAAACATGTCTCGAGTTTTCTCTTGAATGGACCTGCAAGTTTCTCAACTGTTTAGTGAAGCTTACCTTGAAAAGAACTATAAATACTACAGGAAGGAGAGTAAGACAATGACAGTTCATTGGAATATGGATTTTGAGAGGATATTTATGGGTTTAGATCTCTATAATTACATATTACTTTCCTTGCTGATGCTATTGCTCATGTTATAAAACTGTCCTACATCGCACACATGGTTTTCAGCAAAGAAAACAGTGTCATGATTTATAAACTACGCTTATAAACAAAAGAAACCATTTTATCACTCCTGCAGTCCACAAGAAAGAGAAAAAAGAACTTCCACCATAATCTTTGTCTTCCTACTTACTTTTACTGACCAATAAAAACAACTATGAAGGAATCTTTTCAGAAAATAGATAAAGATCCTTTTCAGTTTGAAATGCACAACTCCCAACTTGTCTTTTACTTCTGTTCTGTGCATGTACAAGATGATCTATAAAGGAATCTTTTCAGAAAATGGATAAAGATCCTTTTCAGTTTGAAATAAACTATAAAGGAATCTTTTCAAAAAATAGATAAAGATCCTGCTGAATGGTGTTGTACTTGGTACATACTGGAATTGTAGCAAAACAAAGTGATGGATGGTCATGGTCTACAAGATGATCCGCATGAATTCATCTCCAGGGTAAAAGAGCCAACCATCATGCATGATGTTTGGTTAGAAATAATATTGCCTTTAAAATGTATGAGTGCATTCTTGGCATCTGACGTTGCTAAACCCGACATTCATGCTTGTTAAGAACTATAAGAATATGCTAGTATGAGAGACATGTAGGCAAGGTCCCGACATTCATGCTTGTTAAGAACTATAAGAATACGGTAGTATGAGAGACATGTAGGCAAGGTGTATTTGATTGGGAGTAGATATATCTCTAAAAAATGGATTAGTCGAGACGTGCGTTGCACGTGCAAGCTTACTAGTGTCGATAAGAGAGTTGGGGGCGAATGGGGGACTTATAGATTCCGTTACTTTTTCTGTTTGCTACTTCGTTAGTACTGTGCACACGATACAGCTGTGAACGACTTTTGCACAAAGGCCCCCATCCAGCTGTGTGCTGCTGTCCGTTGCCATGCATGGACGGACTGATTTAAATGTCGGGCAAAATCGCGCACATTGTCGTGTGTGTTAGAAGGGATAAAAGGAATTGGTGGAATCGATTGATATTGCTTTAACCTCGTGGGCATATATATATATAGGAGTACATGATTTTTTTGAAGTACAAGACAAGCTAGAATACTTTCCTAGTCTATCCTATGTTTCCAATCTAATCACGATACTCAACATCCCCCGCAGTCACAACGGTAGCGACGCAGACGATGAGACTGGAGAAGAATCCGAAGGTAAGCCGACGGACATCCCCCCCTCCCCCCCCTCCCACAGTCGTAATGGTTGATGCATCACGAAAGTTGTGGCTGGAGTGAAAACCGACGAGGTTTCTCAAGCAAGGCGGTAGCCCTTTGTGCCGTGGTCGTGGTAGCCGAGAGCGTAGGGTGATGTAGCCGTGGTCGAGGTAGCCGTGGTCGATGTCGAGTGGGGGTAGCCGATGTCGAGGTAGTCGCCGTGGAGCCGCGGGCACAAGGAGGCGTTGAGTTAGTCATGGGCGCAGTGGTGTCGAAGTAGTGATACGCCGGGAAGATACAGTGTTGACGAGGCGTCGCGCCGGGTTTGCCAAGCCTGGGGACACGTCGTGGACGAAGGCACGCATCGGTGTTGTCAGCACCGGGCATGCGTAGACGGACGAAGTCGATGTTGACGATGCGCCGCTCCAGGCTTGCCAGACCCGGGGACACGTCGTGGACGAAGGCACGCGACGGTGTTGCCAGCACCGGGCATGCGTAGACTGGGACCTGCACGAGCTATACGCCATGTCGGAGAAGTCGGAGGGGCCAGCAGAGGAGGTCTCGACGACGATTGCGGCACCAATCGGCGTGGGGCCGATGTCGCCAACGGTGGTCGAAGTAGACGAAGTGGCCGGGGAAGATGACGGCAACGCTGGCGATGAGCTGGTGCTTGACAAAGACGAAGGGGGTGGACGGTGGTGCGGCTCGGATGAGCGAGCGGTAGCAGCGCCGAGGAAGTAGAGCGGCGGCGGCGGCCTGAGGAGGCGGCGGCGGCGACTAGGTTAGGAGCGCGGCGGCGATGCTCGAAGTAGGCGAGGAGAACCCAACAGCATGACGAAGACCGACGCGGACGGTAGCGTTCCTGCGCTGAGGGAGGCGGCACGGCGCATACCACGGAAAAAGGCGACGCGTGGTGACGGCGGAGAAGACCGCGGGTCGCGGCGCTACGGCCCGAAGGAGCGACGTTGTGGCCGCGGGCGGGTCAGGGCGACGGCGGGAAGACCTCGGGGTGGCGACGTGGACCGCGTGCAGCGGCGCTACGGCGCGAAGGGGCTGCGCAGCGGCGGTGCGCGGGTCGTAATGCCGTGGGGATGGCCTCGGGCGGCGGCGACTGTGTTCCGTGGCGCTGTAGCCCGAAGGGGCGGTGTAGCAGCGGCTCGTGGGTCGGGGCAGCCGCGGGGAGAACCACTGGTAGGTGGCGATGTTCCGACGGGTGGAAACATGGACCGCGTGCCGCGGCGCGATAGCCCAAAGGGGCGACGCAAAGGCGGCGGCGGTTATGGGGGTAGCCGGCGGGAGGATCCTGGGGCAGCGGCGTGGACCGCGTGCTGCAGCGCGACGACCTGAAGGGGCGTCGGCGGGAGCGGCGCTCAGTTCGGGGAAGCCGGCGGGAGGACCTCGGGGCGGCGATGCAGCGGTCCGAAGGACGACGTGACTGCAACCTGTGGCTCGATCGGCTTAGGCTCGTGCTCGGGGATGTGTTTGGCGAAGACAGACGCGTGATCGGTTGATCAGACCGACGGCGGAGCTGTACGCGCCATGGCGGGGACGACGCGCAGATCGGAGTCGATGGCGACATTGTCGGTGATGTCATGGGCGATGACGACGAAGACGTACCGGCATGGAGACCACGCGGATGAGCGGTCGGTAGCGACATACAAAGGCGTCCCTTGGGCGGCGCGTCCAGCCTTGCCGCGCGGTTGATGACGAAGTGGCCGGTGTAGAGTCGGCGCCGATGTCGGAGTAGAGGCAGGGGTAGACTGCGGCGGCGGGCGACACAAACCGATCTTAGATCGAAAAACAAAAAAGAAAAACAGCGATCAATGCGACCGGCGGAAGAGAGAAAAATCCGGATCAAGCGATCGGGTGAAAAGACTCTCTAGAGCAGCCGGTCAACACGACCGACGGACGAACCCTAGGTACGGGCGCCGCAGCCTCCGGCGGCGGTCATGAAGGCCGACCGCCCAGGGGGCGGCGCGCGAGGCGTAAGCGGCGGGCGGCGGCTAGGATTTGGATCGGTTAGACTGATACCATGTTAGAAGGGATAGAGAGGGATTCGTGGAATCGATGTTTATTGCTTGATCCTGGTGGGCATATATATAAGAGTACATGATCTTCACGGAGTACAAGACAAAATAGAATACTTTTCTAGTCTATACTATGTTTCCAATCTAATGAGGATACTCAACAGTGTGCATAGCAATGCTTTGCACAAGTGTTGTTTTCTAGAATGATACACTACACCTACGTACAGATTATTACGCGTATGATATGGGTTGGCTTAGGCAGAGAGATTAGTTAAAGTTGGAAGGTTTTGTAGCTTTAAGTAGACAACCCGTAGGTTTAGCATTATGATGATATTAGGGCATTTCCAACGCAGACCCTCAAACCGCCCACAAGCGTCCGGACCATGGGGTCCAGATGTATTGTGCCATTCAACGCAGGTTTGTATCGGTCCGCTCGACTATCCGGACGCATTTTCTCCCGTAAACCGGAGACAAACATGGGGCTTTGTGGGAATCCGGACAACAGTCACGCCCGCTTCTGACCACCCTGACCCACCCAAAACCCTCCTCCCTCGCCAGCGCATGTTCCCGCCCGGCGCTAGCTGCCCGCATTCATGCCGATGTAGAGCGGCCGCTTCACATTGAAGCCGACCCAGAGCGGACACGACCTCACGACCCAGAGCGGACAGGACGTGGCGTCGGCGGTGATCGCCAAGAAAGATAAGCCGGCGCGGGCTTACCTGCTGCGGGCGCTCGCCGACGATCTGCTGCTGCAGGTAGCGTCGAAGAAGACGGCGGCGGAGATATGGAGCAGCCTCAATGCCTGGTTCGTCGGGGCCGATCGCGTCAGGGCGGCGCGGCTGGGCAATTACGCAGCGAGTTCGAGCTCCTGCGGATGGATGGCGGGGAGTCGTTGGATGCCTTCGTGGGCAAGATCAGCGGCATGGCCACGCGCTACGCCGGACTGGGATCGACCCTCGACGACGCGGCGATGGTGAAGAAGCTGCTGGACTGCGTCCCGGATCACCTGTATGCGGCGGTCGCCGGGATGGAGCAGTTCTGCGACCTGTCGACGTTGCTATTCGAGGACGCGCTGGGGCGCCTGAAGGCGTTCGACGAGCGACTGTGTCGACGCAGGCAGGCGGGCGGCGAGCGCGCTGACGGGCAGCTCATGTACACGGCGGAGCAGTGGAGGGCTCGGGAGCGGCGTCAGGGCGGTGCACGCGACGACGACGACGCGTGAAGTGTGGCATCGGGCATCGGAGCCAACCGGCGCGGAATCTGCTACAAATGCGGCGAGCGAGGCCACTTCAAGCGGCAGTGCCCACTGCTGCGGAAGGCGCCGGCGGCGGAGCACGCGATGATGGCGGACGCCGGCGTCGAGGACGGTGGCTTGCTCTGAGCCATGGCTTAGGCGCGAGTGTTGGGTGTAATAAGCCGCGGCGACGAGCTCAGCGCGTCGGGGGCGTGTATGGGCGTGCGCCGGGCGTACTGGGCGCGTCGGGTCCGCGGCAGGGAGTGTGTGCGTGCGTGCAGGTGCAGCACGGGGCATGTCCGTGCGGGTGTGCGTCGTGTGCGTGGGTTTAGGAGTAGCTGTTGGGCGAGTCGCGTGGCTGATCGAGGGCGTGGCCGTTGGAGCTCGCCGTGGGGCGCGCGCGTCGGAGCGTGACGCGGGCACGAGCGGAGCGCGGGCGATCAGGAGCGAGTGGAGGCGTGGGTCATGCCCGGTGCGCTGGCTCGCGTATAAAGCCACGCGAGGGCCGTTGTAACAGGTGTGGGTTTTCGTTGAGTTCGAGCTTAAGGTTGAGGCGTTTGAGCGCCGGGAAAAAAACCTCGCCGTGTCCCTGTTTCTCCTTCTTCTTCCTCCCTCTTCGTCGGTTCGCGTCACGGCAACAAAGAGTGAGCTGAGTGAGAGAGAGAGGAGAGCTAGGGCTAGGGCTAGACGTCAACAACATGTGGATGTAGGGGTTTTATGGATTCAAAGGGTTTTGAGGGGATTGGGTGGAAGGAAGGGATTCACCCAATCCCCCCCTCCTCAAACCTCCCCAATCCACTTCTACCAAACAAAGCCTAATTTCATTCAAGATCCTTGTTGTTCAGTATATATATGAATTGACTTCATGATCCATGTGATTGAATGCGTGCATAAACAAGTCGTTCTCACCCAGCAGAGACAAAGATGACATAGGGGCCAAAGTGGAGTGCTACTTGTTCGTGCCGAGGAGGCGAAAGTACCCCACAGGAGCTCGCATGATGCTGGAGACACGGGCTGGGTTCTGGAAGTCCACGGGGAAGGACCGTCCGTAATGCAAACACCACATCGTCATTGGCAAGAAGAAGACATTTGTCTACCATCTTGGCCGAGCGCCCCATGGCATGCGCACGGATTGGGTCATGCATGACAGCATGAGTACCATCTCTCACCATCGGGATATCTAGGTTTCTTTTTTCCTTTCTTGGTAAAGTTATAACTGAACTCCACACCTCACATACACATGCATGGTGATCTGATCAGGACACTTACGTGTTGTGTTGGCTCTTCACCAAAACGCAATGACCGGTGGCGCCGATGTTGACAAGGATGGGATGCAACCCAGGCATGTCAGTGCTGATAAGGACAAGGGAGTGATGCAGTACTAGACGGGTGACGCCGACATGGACAAGGATGCGATGAAACCCATGCCCAGTGGCACTGACGCGGATAAGGGAGGGACGCAGACAAGGGAGGGATGCATCCCGTGCATAGAGGCTCCGGGACGAATGATGGGATGCAGCCCGTGTCCAGCGACGTTGATTCAGGCAACTCATGCATGCAGTTCATCTACGGCACCACCTGGTACACCAGCGCCCTCGCGGGAGAGGATAACTCCTGGATGCGGTTCTACGACGATGTCGGGTACTCGCACGCTGACTGATGAGGAATAGTAGAGTAAAATAAAAAAAATCGGATGTCAAATCCATTTGGACTCATTCTATGTACCTCTAATCCATTCTTTATAAACTGATCCTTAAGTCATATAGTCACACTTTGTTATTTAAGAAATATTTTTAGAGTCTTCTAGATGTGAGTAGAATTGTGGTTTCTTGACATTAAGTAATGTTTTCTGAGAGGATTCTGACCATGAATAGAAGTTGAGGTGTGAAGCGTTCACTAAGCCTATAAATATAGGTCACCCCCTCTTAGTTTGTAACTCGTGATATGTAACTTCTACTCTCTTTTTTTTCTGCGAGAAATTTTCAATCTATTCATCTTCAATCATGGCAGTACAAAAAACAACAGAGGTAATAAAAATTACAACCATGTCCATGGACCACCTAGCGACGACTACAAGCACTGGAGCGAGCCGAAGGCGCGCCGCCATCATCGCCCCTCCCTCACCGGAGCAGGGCAAACCTTGTTGTAGTAGACAGTCGGGAAGCCGTCGTGCTAAGGCTCCATAGGACCAGCGCACCAGAGTAGCAACCATCGCCGATGGAAAAAGTCGTAGATCAGAAGGATCAAACCTGTAAACACCCAAACAAAGACGAACGAAGACCGGATCCAAACAGATCCACCGAAGACCAGCACCGACCGAATCCCGCGAGATCCGACGGAGATAAACCTCCACACGCCCTCCGACAATGCTAGACACACCATCGGGACGGAGATAGAACGTGGGAGACATTATTCCTACCTGGGGACACCGTCGCCGCCACACAGCCCCAACCAAGACGCCGAATCTAACAAGAACGAGAACGGAGTCCCTCCCGCCTGCGGGGGGCGGACCTCCATGGCCTAGAGGCCATCGGAGATGGGGCGAACCGGCGGGCAGCGCCGACGGGAGGAGAACAACTTTTCTCGTGGAGGAGGAAAGAAAGGCTGGAATTGGGGAGGCTTATAATTGTGCAAGTTGGAACATCTTTTCGATATGTAACTTCTACTTCTTATAAAGTTTATCCTTTTTGGTCACTCACAACCTCAACGACCCGCCAACACCAAACGAAAATTTTCCTTGGAATCATATAGACTATATACCCCCTATAGTGATCTAAACGCTCTTATATTTCTTTACCGAGAGAGTACCGTGGATCACTTAGTCGCATGATCAAATTGAGTGTTAACATATTCCGCAATTTTCAATGTATGTTCTGGCCTACTACTATGTGCGATGTTTATATTGTCTCCTCTGTATTTTTATCATACAAGACGCATCAAGGAGTTAGGAGAACAGATGTGTGTGTGTGGGTGGGGAGGGGGGATCTTTGGGAGCACAAAAGATGTCCACAAGGAGCTCGAGTTTGACCTATAGAGCTGATTTAGCAGTGCACTGGCAAGCAGAACTTCTTTTCTTACAACAGAGCGCACAACATCAGCTCGTGTGACATGGCGTGAAGTGAGTGAGCACACACGTTGTTGATCTCTTTTCTACTGCTACAACAAGTAGTACAATAGCTCACCTTATATGAAGTTTGAAATCTGTTAAAACAATGTACTAATAACTATACTTATTTGAGAAAGATGGGCCCGTTGGATTAGAGATAATATAGAGCAGACCCCATTGGGTTATTTTTCTAGTTTCATACCTTGGAGATAGACTAAACTTACACACATGACTTGCAAGTCAAATGGACCTTTAATATTTTAGGATTTTACTAGACCGAGATATAAGGTTGACGGGCTTTGTTTGCTCGCGCCTCTCCCGTGAGAGGCCGGGCGAACCCTAGGCACCGCCAACCCCAGCTCCCTTCCTCTACTCTTTCTCCTTCCCGCCGTCAGGTGAAGCACGGCGGCATCGGTGGCGGTGGGGAGCTCCCTTCCTCCTCTCTTGTCGGGATGGGGCACATGGTGTGGTTTTTCGGCGTGGATGCCATGCTTTGGCGCGGGGCATGGCGGTTGACTGGCATGCAGTGGTGTGGTGGCTGCATGGCGGCAAGGCATACACATGGCGGTGATGATGGATGTGCGACCTAGCATGGCGGGGTGTGCTCGGAGTGGCGGCAGAGGCTCGGCTAGGTTCGAGATCTGGAGGCCGGTGGGCTTTAGGAGGTGCGGGTTAGGCTCCTCGTCGGCGTGAGGCCCGAGTTAGCTTAGGCATGGCTCTGATTGACCAGCGACGCACGAATGGCGGCGCATAAGGTCTCGATGACTTGCAATTTGATCTTCCGGTGGGGGTGGTGCTAGGGATGGACCGTGGAAAGTCTCGGGGATTATTCTTAGCCGGATCGAGATGGCCAGATTTGGCATGTGAAGGCTTCTTTTCTGGGCGTCACGTGGAGGGCAGTCTACATGTGTCGTGTTGCCTGTTGTCCCTGGTGCTACCCGTCCTCTGTCATGGTGGGGCTGGATGTAGGCAGGATTTGGCGCCCATGATCGGGGCTTTCTCTTTGCGTAGGCCGGCATCGGGAATGCCCCGTCCTGAACGACGGGGGTTCCGCTCTAGTGTTGTCCATGTCTACGTGTCTGGTTCTCGAGCGACCTGATGCTTCGACAGTTGCGCTGTGTCAGTCTTGGATGATGGGGCAGCTGCCCTGGATGGTGAGGCTGCACGCTTGGCTTTGATCATGCGTGAAGCTTTTCGGCTCTGTGTGGACTGGATTCATTGGTATCCTATCATTTACATGTGTCCTTGTACTCATCGTCCTCGGTCCTTGCTATGTGCTGGCAGGGTCGGAGCTCCACGACCCAGAGTGAGAAGGCAGACGGATGCCCTCTTCGATGATAGCTTGGTGTGTACGGTGCAATGGGGTCGGTGGATTCTTAGGTGGGGCAGCTCAGTTCTTGTTCGGTAGTCTAGGTCACATCTTGTTAGGTGTAGTGACTCATGTTTTGGCTCTCAACTTGGGTGTTGTTGTTATCGCCTTTCATTCAAAAATCAGTTTGATCTTTTGACCTGCTTGTATGGGGATTTCTCACACCACTTCGCGTTGGCCGTCGGGCATTCTAATCAAGCCTGTCGGCAGTGTTCCCTTCTGGCGTTGTGCGGCAAAGTGGGGATCATCGACGCCAAGCCCCTTTGACCTGTTTGAGGGGGAGATTTCGTGCTTAAACCCTGTCTCTGGAGCACAGTCAATAAAGGCCATGACAGCGATATTTGGTTGCCATGGCACCCCGCTTTCGCTGCCACATCATCCCTTTCTCCGGTTCGTTTATGATAGACGTTTTCCAACAGTTTCTAGCTAGCTTACACATGGAGGACGTGGTCTGTGCACTCCTCGGCGATTTTGTAGGATGCCTAGCACTATATCAGGACATGGGATTGCACGTTTGGTAGATTTTTGAAGAAATGAAAGGAGGAAGAAAGAGCAGAAAAGCAACAATGCTTACGCAGAGCAAAATTCAGTGCCTCTGGCTCGTTTCCTCGCTTGTTCATAGGTCGTCGTTCAGGGTAACAGAGTGGGTGGTGGCCTCTGGGGGTAGGGTAAGATATATTCAGTCCTACATTGCATCGGGGTTAGGGTTGTAGTGATGAGGGGTATTGGACGCTGCGTGACCTCCACGAAAGACGCGCTTGATGGATTAAAATTCGCAAAGGTTGCAGCAGGCAAGCCGGCGTGTTTGTTTGTTGGTGTTATCAAGACTTGTAATCTCGTGACCTGTCTGGTCAGCATCTACTGAAGCTAGGTTTGCGGGTTTGCTGATTAATAAAATTATCAAAAGCTAGCTCTAGCTGGAAATGTATATTGTACTCCCTTTGGTCCTTTTTACTCCGCATATTAGTTTTTTGACAAGTCAAACATTGTAAAATTTGATCAAATTTATATTAAAAAATATCAACATCCACAATACAAAATATATTTACTATGAAACTACATTTCATAACGAATCTAACAATATTGATTTGGTATTTTGAATGTTGATATTTTTTTCTATATGTTTGATTAGATTGGAGATACTTTGACTGTGGACAAAACTTATATGCAGAGTAAAAAGGACAGGAGGGAGTACCGTTGCTTGGTTATCTATCTGAAAGTACTACTATTAATCTTGTAGACCTACTACTAGCTAGCTAGTCCTTAACCTAGAAAATTAAACAAGCCTGTTTGCAGCACCGGTCCAGGCCGACAAACACATGCTTGCATACACGCCCAAATGAATTAATGGCTCAAATAGCTTAATGTCTTGGAGTGGATCTATAGGCCAGATCGATGCCGCTTAATAAGTACCGTATTACCTCCTCCGTTTCAAAAGAGTGCTGCTGTGCAGACGACATTTGCTGGCCGATTTTGAGACGATACAATCAATCAAACCATCCATGCACAGGATAAAATGCAGCACAGCCACTAGATATACTGTCGTGTCCAAATCGGCCAGGTCTTGTCGTTTGCGTAGTAGTTTCGGTTCCAAAATAAGTGTCGGGGTTCTAGTTCAAATTTGAACCATGTAATTTGGTGCAAGGGCTTCAACTCTCGCTACAGCGTACTGTCTATTTGAGTTAAACACATAGCATATGAGTCTAGGAGAGGTGTGTAGAGTTAAAGTTGGGGTTAGCGGGGGCGCTGGTACAGGCCGCAAATGATCCGTGACTGTTGTACTTCCTCCGTCCCATAATATAAGATGTTAGGAACGGAGGGAGTACTTGTTTTCATTGCTCCTGTCTTTATCCGGATCCATGAGGAGCCGCTAGTTCTCTCTCTAGTTGTGGTTTTGTTTGTGTGTATTACTTTCTGAGTATGCTAGAAAAGAGCAGCAGTGTAACGTAGCGCCACATATGGTGTCCCGTAACGCATACCCCACCCAGTGGCGGATCCAGAAATTCAACTTTGGGTGTTCAATTCTTTTTCACCCTAACAGAGAAACCAACTGGTTTCACGCAATACAAATTGTTCACAATAGCAATAATATCTTAGAAGATTAACGAAATTGTTCACTCTACTCCAAAAAGTTTTCAAATCGATGTTCTTCCTCTTAAGTTTTGACTGTTATACTGCCTACAATTCAAAGACAATTCATTTGTCATTTTTCTGCTAATTAAATCAACCAGATTCTCACTCATGTGACATCTATAGATCTATATCTCTCTGAATCCGAAAATAAGAAACACACTTAGTTGGAGATTTCACAACACATTCAGTGAACATTGCAATTTCAAAATTGGAAAAGGATTTACCTTAGGCTTAGAGATTGAGGTTGTTGGCTGCACTGTACGGCATCGACGACCGCAGCGGGTGCCGCCGCGCTGCTCGTCCGGTCGTTCCCACCTTCGGTGCATCGCAATCCCCGTTGGCGGCAGCGGCCGCGGCACTGCACAGCTTGCCTGTGTC
The DNA here is from genome assembly GCA_011799875.1 of Thinopyrum elongatum. Taxonomy (NCBI): domain Eukaryota; kingdom Viridiplantae; phylum Streptophyta; class Magnoliopsida; order Poales; family Poaceae; genus Thinopyrum; species Thinopyrum elongatum. The sequence continues at coordinate 542,631,178 of CM022297.1, forward strand.
CTCCGCAACGGCGAAAAACATGGGAGGCTCCAGCCCGTTCGGCGCCGATGGCTTGGTCGAGCTCTCCCTCGCCAGACTCGCCATGGGCACGCAGCAAGTCAGCAACGCGCCGCCGCCTTGTCCATGGGCGGATGAAATCGAAGCGTCCGTGTTTGGCTGGTGGCTGGCTGCGTGCGTGAAGACAGCTCGCTGCTGGCTTGCTGTTGTTGGGCTCGCTGCTGCTTCCGAAATGGGCTACTAATGGAGTAATGGGCCTATAGGCTGTAGATTATTGTCTCTGTGATACGATTTTTTTCAGAAAATTTTGGGTATACATCTGTACACCCATGACCAATAGTGGATCCGCTCCTGCCCCCACCCCTCCACACGCTATGGAACTACTACTCTGTAACTGTACGTACAGATATACTCACTCCGTTCCAAAATACAATGCTTCCTCTATTCTCGTGCTTCAATTTTGACCATAAATTTAACCAACGAGACAGACTGCGGCGGGAGCAAAAGTTATACCAGTGAATTCGTATCCAAAAGAAATTTTCAATTATATAATTTTTTCTCCCGCCGCAATCGGTCTCGTTGGTCAAATTTGGACCTCGGAAAGCTCGGGCGCACTATATTTTGGAATGGAGGGAGTATACGGTGGATAGGCAGATTTGGTTGTCTCTGGTTTTCAGAAGAAGAAGAAATTGCAGGCATATTTGTTGCTACAACATTAGTTGGTGAAACTGTGAGCAAATATGCATGCGACAAGCTACTCCCTTCGTCTCATAATATAAGAGCGTTTTTGACACTACACTCATCCGTCCCATAATAATATAAGAGCGTTTTTGACACTACACTCCTCTGTCCCATAATATAAGAGCGTTTTTTACATTACACAGTCTATTTGAGTAGTTAGTTTATATTGCTAGGGCAAATAGCATCCAAAGGTAGCTACCTCGATCGTAATTTTTCAGTCATCAAGCGCATCTTTCGTGGAGGCCACGCGGCAAAAGTTACCACGTTTGCTGGTGTTATCAAGAGTTATAATCACGTGACCGGCCTCTGTCGGGTCTGGTAGCTAGCGTGCATTGTACTGTTAAGGCTAGCTTGGTTCTCTGTATTGTACTCCCTCTGTCTAGGCGTGTAAGTCATTTTACGAAAATCAAATAATCGCAAAACACTTAGGCGTGGTGCATTAACTTCTACCTTGTTTCTTGTTTCTTGACATATCAACCAATAAGAAATGTGGGGTGTGCATGCTTTTAATGAATTGAGGCTACCAAACACGACATGCAGTGGTTAGTTCATTACATGCAATGCTATTAATTAGCAAATAAACATTAAGTTATCTCGTTTTCCCCTCCTCCTTGATCACGGTGCACAAGCTAAGATGACTTATTCACCTAGACGGAGGAAGTATTGATTTTGAAGACAAACCAGGCTGCTTTAACCTAGGAAAATTGATTTTGTATTGTATTGATTTTGTAGTAATCTCTTGGCTGCCAGTCTTGAAAACACCGTACGTGCCCGACATATGCACATGCTTGCATACACGCTCCAATGAATTATATTAATTGTTCCAATTGATTAATGTCTTGGCGTGGATCTATAGGACAGATCGATGCACTTAATTAACTATGGAGTACAGTGTACTGGGAAGCTATGCGACAAGCGCCAACAAACGTTGTGCCACCTGCACGAAAGATGCGCTTGATGTTTAAAATCCGCAAATTAAAGCTGATCAGCAAATTAATTTGATGGCGTGTTCAAGGCATGCCTTTATGCTGGTCATAATGATAGTATCATACACTACATGATACTAATATATGATACTATGCATTAACGAGGTAGTATTATACACTAGTATCATATGTATGATACTAGTATATGATACTCCATATTACAACCAGCCTTATTCTTTTTCCGGTCTCCTATACATTTTCTTCTATTATTTTTGACCGAAATTATGATGCAATGCTGGTTTAATTTTAGTGTACGTAGTAATTATACCATGACTAAAGTTAATTAGCTTGCTGCTATCTTCTTCGTACCGTTGCTTGGTTATACTATGCAGTAATTTTGTACACCAGCTTATCTTTAATCTACAAAACTGAACTGATCCATCTGACGCGCCTTGGAAGCGCCCGACATGTGCACATGCTTGCATACGCTCCCCGATGAATGGTTTGTAGATCTATAAACAGTCCCTTTCTTCTACTCTTCACAACAACCGTTGCTTCACAGTTCACACAATAGCTAGCCTAACCAGTGAGCCAGAAGACCTTGCACACTAGCTAGGAGATGGCCAGCGGCATCGTGACCGTGGCGAGTGGGGTGATGAATCCCCTCATCAGCAAGCTCACCACTCTCATGGGGGATGGGTACATGAAGTTCAAAGGGGCGAGGAAGCAAGACTCATTCCTCGAGAAGGAACTCAACGCCATGAACGCTGCCCTTCAGAAGCTCGAGCTCATTGATGAGATCGATCCAACTGTCAAGGATTGGAGGGACCATGTTAGGGAGATGTCGTACGACATGGAGAATTGTATCGATGACTTCATGCGAGAATCTCATGCTGACCATGCCAAGGCAGGCTTCATCAAGCCGACCTGATGGAAGAGCTTAAGACTCTTGCCTTGGAGGCAAACGCTCGGCGCCAAAGGTATAATATTGATGATTGGAAGCCTACCTCAAGCACTGTGGCTTTTGACCCTCGATTGCGAGCGGTCTACCAGGAGGCGGATGCTCTCGTGGGCATTGATGGCCCAAGGGAGGAGGTTGCCACTATTTTGATGGATGATCAAAAGAAACTCAAGGTGGTGTCAATTGTGGGCTTCAGAGGTCTTGGTAAAACTACACTTGCCAAGCAAGTGTATGACAAGATTGGCTCGTTGTTCGACTGCAAAGCATTCTTTTCAGTATCGCAGAGGCCTGATATGACTGAGCTGCTCAACAATTTCCAGTTGAAACTAGGGATGAGGGATCCCGATACATCTCGCCCACGCAAGGTTGACGATGTCATTGAAGAGATAAGGAAACATCTGAAAGAGAAGAGGTATTATTTGCATGCGCTACTTGTGTTAGATTTGAGCTGAATAATTGGATAATATATATTTGGTATTGATTTTTATGCATCCAAGATCCATGATTGATGTTTGCTTCTTTATGTGTTTATGATAGAGAATTAGAGAGAATAATGCAATAAAAAACATTTTTAGAAAAGGCATATTAGAGTACTTATATATCCATCCGGTGTCATAAATACTAGGGTATTAGAAACATGTTGCTCCCATCTGCCTTTCGTGAGAAGATTTTTGTTTTTTGTTTTTTGAAGAGAGGGTCTGGAATGCCTACATGACCCATATGTGCTAAACAAGTTTGAAGTTTTAATGAATTATTCACATTTGTGGCTAAACAACCCCTTCATACGTTTTTCTGTGAAAATAGATAATCCGAAGATCGATTTATGAGGTCACATTTACATATACAGTATTGATTTTTGTCCATGCATGCGAGATTTGTGATTGTTTTTTTCTTTCTGTCTTGGGTATTTGTGATTCACATGGACAATATACATAAACAATTTATCAGAAGTACAATCATTAGAAATCTCGATGGAAGTTTTGGTAATATTTTCTATACTGTGTAAAATTTGCTAGGATATTAGAAACATTTTGGTGCTCATTCATGCCTTTAATAAAACACTAGTAGAAAAAGGCCGATTTGTCCGGTTCCAGAGGCCCATTTGTCCCGGTTCTGGAACCGGGACTAAAGGATCGGGACTAAAGCCCAATATCTTTAGTCCCAGTTCGCCTACGAACCGGGACAGATGGGGCTCCACGTGGCCGCTGCGGCTTGCCCAGGCAGGAGGGCCTTTTGTCCCAGTTGGTAGCACCAACCAGGACCAAAAAGCGTCCACGCGTCAGCAGTTCAGGGGCTGGGGTTTTTTTTTTTTTTGAAAGGGGGTGGGGTGGGGTTGGGGGTTTTGGGGGTTTTGTAGGGTTAATTTAGGGGTTTCATATATTGTGTTAGCTAGCTAATAGAGAGAAGTGTCCTCTCTTATCTCCGTACTTGGTCGACGCTACGTACTATAAGTATAGAGAGGACTCGACACACTAGCTAGTAAGCAAATGAAGGAAACTATCAAGTACACAAGATCGTCATGAACATATACAAAGAGAAATGATCGACCTCTCTTTCTCCGATAGATTGGTCAAACAACAAGTTTTCGTATATCTATCCGACGCTACTAGCTACATATATACAATATAAGATCTCTTACAATCCCTAACATCTGATGTCAAGTTTCACATGGTATTCTCCGTCTTTATTGATGACGTGGTCACGAAAGAATCCCGCCAATTCCTCTTGAATTGCTTTTATGCGATCTTGTGGTAGGAGTTCATCCCGCAGCTGCCACATCTAATTTGAAGAAGGGGGTCAATACATATATATGAATGAAACTCAACACAAATGATGGTAATAAAATAAAATTGTGAATATTATTGCTTACGCACTTCATATTGTTTTTACTTGATATTATTGCGAAACAAAGAAAATAATTACTTGATATCAGGAAATGAACAAAGTTGCTGATATGGTGCGATAATGATCGATTGAACTTACTTCTGGAGCATTTCAGTCATGGCCGCATACTCCTTGGGATCTTTTTGTCTTGAGTCTAAGACGGTTACTAGTCCCTGCTCAAGCTTAATCTCTAGGAGAATAAAGTGGAAGCTGCGCACGCATGCATAACTCATCAATTACATTACTGTAACCTCGAGTAATAAGGGAAACCGAATATGCACAAGACAGTAACACTCACTTAAAGTTGTAAGGAAAGACTATTTTCTCTTTGTTTTGATTTTTAAGCAACGATTTTAGCAAGTTGGCCTCGGTTTCTTTGGCATTAAATTTAACCGTCGATTCATCTATGAGATTTGTGTTAATGAATCCAATATCATAGATTTGTGCGTTTCTGCATTCGACGATCTTCAATCTGCATAATATAGTGAGGATAATTATATATACATGCAATGAAAGAGATGAGCTATCTATAGAGACTTAATTACAGAAGTAGTACTTACAGACAGTAGCAAGTGATGATTATTTTCTCGAGGGCCTTTTGATTGAAAAACTGGAAGAACTCCTCAAATGGAATAGACAACAGATTAATTCCAACGAGGTCGTGCTCCTCTTTAACTCTCAGCGTCAAAATATCCTTCCCAGACTTGCAAGTGTCCATGTACCACTTATGGAATCTTCGCATCATCGTTGTTAGAGGAGGATCACCAGTTTTGACGAGAGGCTTCCCGTACCGGTATTTTTGTTCGTCCACCTCCATTGTATCAAAATGTGCATCGTCGGGCAGGTAATCACCAGGATTGGTACCGGGCAGCATCCCCGGCAGATTTGCGACGATATCGCTAGACACCTTAAGCGGGGGGCATGATTGGTTCGCCTGTTCACCGAGCTGGGGAATTTTTTTCCCACTTCTTCGTTCTTGTAACCTTTTGTCACTTGAAGTAGTTCCTAACCGGCGCGCTCCTTGCACTGCCTTTTTAAGAGCTCGGAGATAGTTGTCATCCGACGGAGGCGGTGGTGGTCGCTTCAGGGCATCCAAAGTGCGCTTCAATTTCACCGGATCTATCTTCTCCTCCGGAGGTGGATTTTTCTTTGCAAAAAAGTCCTTCACTTGGGCTTGACAGATCTGTGCGTTTTCCTCCTCGGTCATATCATATGGTAACTTCTCTAGAGGCTTGAGAGATGGACCGAATCTTTATTGCCTCCCGTCTCTGGCTGTACTGCTAGACGCCGGAGCGGCTGCGGCTGTCTTCCTTCGTTGCTTACGAGGCGGAGAAGGAGGCGGAGTGCTACGACGCGCCGGAGCAGCCGGAGCGGCGGCGGCTGTCTTCCGCTGTTGCTGACAAGGCGGAGGAGGAGGCGGGCTGCTCGGACGCGCCGACGCAGGCGGAGAAGGAGGCAGAGTGCCGCCACGCGTCGAAGCAGCCGGAGAAGGAGTCGGAGTGCCGCCACGCGCCGGAGCAGCCGGAGAAGGAGGCGGAGTGCCCTGATCACTTGCCAGAGGAGGAGGCGGAGTGCCCTGACTCACCGGAGGAGGAGGAGGAGGCGGTGGCGTCCAGTTCAGAAGGTTGATGAGCTCCTTCCGCCATAGACATGGAGTCTTCAGAGCAAGACCCAGCTGAGTCTCCCCTTCACCGGTAGGGTGGTCAAGCTCGAGCTCCTCAAATCCCTCCGTTATTTCATCGACCATCACAACAGCATAGCCTTCTGGAATTGGAAGGCAATGAAAAGTTGCGCCGGGTTCAGGAGGTGCACCAAAGCCGACAGCCGCCTTGACTTTGAGGTGCTGCCATTGCGTCATAAGGTGGCAATCTTGAGCCTCCGTGATAGCATCCACGGGGTAGCTGGGAGCCGTGAAGTCAGGCTGCTGAAGGAGCTCGGTGGAAGCCACGCTGCTTCTCCGCTAAGATGGCGGGGTAGCTTCTGGGGTAGCTCCGGCAGGTCGCTGCCTCTGAACTAGTAGTGCTTGTTCCTCTAGCGCTCGTACCCTTGCATTCAGCTTCTGCTATATGGTCTGCTCCACTTTCCTCCTCCTCTCCCGGGTTTTGTAACCGCCTGCGCTGGGAAACCCAACCTTCCACGCAACGGAGCCTGCCGTGCCTCGTGTTCATCCTGGGTGCTTAGGATTCCCGAGGGCCTGTGTGAGCTCATCGTTCTCTCTGTCGGGAACGAACGTCCTTTGCTGCGCTGCGGCGATATACTTCTGAAGCTTTTGATGGGTATTTCAAGTTGCTCCTCCGTCCAACGGCACTTCCCTGTTTCAGGGTCCAAGGTTCCCCCAACCCCGAAGAACCAAGTCCTTGAACGGTCCGGCCAGTTCAATGTCTCTGGTTCGACCCCTTTATCAAGCAGGTCCTTCTCAGCCTTGTCCCACAACGGCCGGGCTTTGAGGTAGCCACCTGACCCCGTGCGATGGTGATGCTCCTTCTTTGCAGCATTTTTCTTGTTTGTCGCTGACATCTTCTTACTCTTCTCCGATGTCTTGTGGGCCACAAATGCGGGCCAGTGATCTCTTATCTTCTCAAATCGGCCGGTGAATTCTGGAGTCTTTCCTTTGTCGACAAACGTTGATTTCAACTCATTCTTCCACCTCCTGAATAGATCTGCCATCTTCTTAAGAGCATGAGCCTTAACCAATGGCTCTATAACTGGCTTATCCGGATCCTCCTCTGGCGGTAGGGTGAAATTTGCCTTCAGCGCGGTCCAAAGATCATCTTTCTGTCTATCGTTGACAAAAGACACTTGAGGGTCTTCGCTCTTAGGCTTATTCCATTGGTGGATGCTGATCGGGATCATGTCCCTAACAAGAACCCCGCACTAAGCAGAAAATGCTTCCTTGGTCCGGCTGGGTTCAATCGGTTGGCCATCGCCCTTGATTGCTGTGATCGTGAACCTTTCATCCTGGTGCAACCTTTTCTTCGGGCCTCGTCTCGTTACCGAAGTTTGACTCGATCCGGAGGGCTAGAAAAGAAGAAAGAAGAGAGTTAATATGTGTACATACCAAAACAATTAATGCATCAATTAGCTAGTGAGCATAGGCTTAATTAATATATATACCTCGCCGGACTTTGCAACAGCTCCTTCCTCCGTTCGCTCACCGGAGCAGTCATCACGGTCTCCTTCTTCCACCGGCATTCCGTACCGGATCCATCATAATCATGTCCTTCCACCTCCATTGTTCGATCACCGGAGCCTGTTTCACCCTCTCCTTCAAGACCATCGGTGTCGTTGAGATACGACAAGACATCACCTCCGCCGAGGATTATGTCCCCCAACAACTGTTCTGCTTCGATGTCTCGGTGCTCCATAGTTTCTGCAAATATTACAACATGGCAATTCATATACAAACATGACAGATGGATATATTAGTGCAAACGTAGACCTAGCTAGCTCGACGCTTCTACGGTTTGGGGTGGCCTCGACAACGCTTCTAGGGTTTGGGGTGGCCTAGGCAACGCTTCAAGGGTTTGGGGTGGCCTCGACAACGCTTCTAGGGTTTGGGCCGGACGCCTCTCTCATGAATGTCCGACGTCCGGACTGACAAGGGATTTAACAAAATGACGCCATTCTGGATATGCAGAAAATGGTCCATATTTTTCCTGATCTCATCTACCCTTCTATATGTCACGTTGTCTAGTGTCAAAGAATTCAAGAAAACCATGACTTCAACATTAGCCGGAAATGACAGGCGCATAATGGTACGAAGCTCTTCAAAGTTTTTTTGGAACGGAGTTCCCGATAGAATAATTCGCTTTTTGGTACAAAGTTCAGCAAGAGCCTTCTGAATATCGCTATTTGGAAGGCCTTTGCTGAAATTCGTACCAAAAGGCGAATTATTCTATCAGGAACTCCGTTCCAAAACAATTTTGAAGAGCTTCGTAGCATCATACGCCTGTTACTTCTGGCAAATGATGAAGCCATGGATTTCTTCAATACTTTGACAGACAACGTGACATATAGAAGAATATATATATATAGAAGAGATCAGAAAAAAATGGGATCAACTTGTGCACATCCATAATGGGGGCATTCTTGATAAATCTGGACCCTCGACCCCTGGACGACCCTCGATCCTCGACCCCTCGGCGACCCTCGACCCTCTACCCTAGTTCACGACCCTCGACCGCTCGGCGATCCACGACCCTCTACCCTAGTTCCCGACCCTCGACCCCTCGGCGTTCCTCGACCCTCTACCCTAGTTTTTGACCCTCGACCCCTCGGCGTTCCTCGGACCCTCTACCCTAGTTCACGACCTGACCCCCCTCGGCGTTCCTCGACCCTCGACCCCTTGACGACCTCCGACCCTCGAACCTTCGGCGACCCTCGACCCCTCGGTGACCCCCGACCCCTGGATGACCCTCGACCCTCGACCCCTCGGTGACCGTCGAACCTCTACCCTAGTTCACGACCCTCGACCGCTCGGCGATCCACGACCCTCTACCCTAGTTCCCGACCCTCGACCCCGCGGTTCCTCGACCCTCTACCCTAGTTCCCGACCCTCGCCCCCTCGGCGTTCCTCGACCCTCGACCCTCGGCGTTCCTCGACCCTCTATCCTAGTTCCTGACCCTCGACCGCTCGGCGATCCTCGACACCCTCGTTCCCGATAAAAATTAAGAAGAGGAAGAAGAAGAGAAAACAAAAGAGGAGAAGAAGAAAAAAGAGGAGAAAAGCTCTTCCCTCTATCCTTCGTCTCTCCCTCTTTTTCCTCTTCCCCTCCTCTTCTTCCCTCCTCTTCTCTCCCTCTCATTCCTCTTCCCTCCTCTTCTCCCCCTCTCCTTCTTTTTCTTCCCTCTCCCTCTTTCCATACATAAAAAAGTTTAAAAAATACATACATACATACAAAAAATACATACATACATACATATAAGAAGAAAGCATATATATATATATATAACAAAAAAAACATATATAAAAAAATAGCAATGCGGCGGCGGCGGTGCTCACAGAGGAGGCGTCGGGGCGGGCAGGGGCGGGCCGGGCAGCGTCGGGGCGGCGTCGGCGTCGGGCCGGGGCGGCGTGTCGGCGTTGGGGCGGGCAGGGTGGCCGGGGCGGCGTTGGGGCGGCGTCGGCGTCGAGGCGGGCGGCGTCGGCGGCGGGGCGGGCAGGGGCGGGCCGGGTGGCGTCGGCGGCAGGGCGGGTAGGGACGGGCCTGACGGCGTCGGTGACGATGGCGATGTGGAGCAGCCTGACGTCGATTGGGGCAGGGGCGGCGACGACGAGGAGAAGAAGTGGTTTTTGGAGAAACTGCTAAGTTTTTCTTATATACACGAAACATTGGTCCCGGTTCGTGGCACAAACCAGGACCAATTTCCCCCTTTGGTCCCGGTTCGTTCCACCAACCGGGACCAAAGGTCTCTTTTCAGCAGCCCAAAGGGCGGGAAACAGACACCTTTGGTCCCGGTTGGTGGCACGAACCGGGACCAAAGGGGGCATTGGTCCCGGTTGGTGGCCACCAACCGGGACCAATGCACACCTTTCATCCCGGTTGGTGCTACCAACCGGGACCAACGGCCTTGCGCTAGCGCGGTGCGGTGGGATGTTTAGTCCCACCTCGCTAGTTGAGAGAGCTCGAGAGTGGTTTATAAGCGCTGCTGCGCCCACTCTCTCGAGCTCCTCTCAACTGCAGGCTTTCGGGCCTACTCTATTAATCCTTGCCCGTGGGCCTACTGGGCCTGCTGCGGGCCTGAATCCTGGCTCATGGTTGGGTTTCTAGTCGTATTCAGGCCGTGGTGGCCCAGTAGGTGGCATTTTTTATTTTTTTCCAGTTTTTTTGTTTTCTTTTTTTCTTTATTAATTTTATTTTGTTTCTACTTACAACAAAATACTTACTGTTTTTCAGTGATTCTTTTTGCTTTTAGGTAATAAAAATTATAAACTTGATGTTAGTGCCATTAGTTTTCCAATTTGAATAGTTTAAATTTGAATTCTTTGAAATTTGTGTGAATCACAAGTTTGTGATTAACTTTACTATAAAAATAGATTTTGGAGTGATTCTTTTTCCTGCTATTTAATATTACTATGTTTTATCATTATATTCAAAAACAGTTTTTGTTATTTTAGTTTCTAACAAAAAAAATCATGATAAATTCTTTTTGCTATTAAGTTTCTAACAAAAAAAGTTCTTTATGAAAATTCTTTTTTGCTTTTAATGTTTTGAACAGAAAATACTTTGATAATTTTAGTTGCCTAAATTTTATATAATTTTAGTTTCAATAATACTAGAGGGTTATAAAACCTTTTTACTTGATTCCTTTTGCTATTAGAGTTTCATTAAAGTTTTCTAGTTCATTCTTTTTTCTATTAGAGTTTCATTAAAGTTTTCTAGTTCATTCTTTTAGTTTATTATTTTTGCTCTTAGAGTTTCATAAAAGTTTTCCAGTTCATTCTTTTTTATATTAGTTCATTCTTTGAGCTAAATGACCCTGAAATTGAAAAGCACTTCAGATGAACTCTGAAGAGGTTGAAAATTGGCATGGTATCATTATTTCACCCACATAGCATGTGCTAAAAAGTTGAGAGGGTTACGGCAAAAACTGGATGCACTTCGTGTACAAAATGGACAATCTCTTTCGAAGTATCAGGGTTTCGGACGAAAACTCATCTGTTACAAAGGGATTTTATTTTTTTGAACTTATTTGAACTCCAGACTTTTTGTGTGTTCAAAATGAACCATTCAAAGCCACATCATCAATTTTCAACCCTTTCTGACTTCATCTGTTATTTTTCATGTATTTCCTGATTTTTTTTTAGCTAAATGACCCTGAAATTGAAAAGCACTTCAGATGAACTCTGAAGAGGTTGAAAATTGGCATGATATCATCATTTCACCCACATAGCATGTGCTAAAAAGTTGAGAGGGTTACGGCAAAAATTGGATGCACTTCGTGTACAAAATGGACAATCTCTTTCGAAGTATCAGGGTTTCGAACGAAAACTCATCTGTTACAAAGGGATTTCATTTTTTTGAACTTATTTGAACTCCAGACTTTTTGTGTGTTCAAAATGAACCATTCAAAGCCACATCATCAGTTTTCAACCCTTTCTGACTTCATCTGTTATTTTTCATGCATTTACTGATTTTTTTGAGCTAAATGACCCTGAAGTTGAAAAGCACTTCAAATGAACTCTGAAGAGGTTGAAAATTGGCATGATATCATCATTTCACCCACATAGCATGTGCTAAAAAGTTGAGAGGGTTACGGCAAAAACTGGATGCACTTCGTGTAAAAAATGGACAATCTCTTTCGAAGTATGAGGGTTTCGGACGAAAACTCATCTGTTACAAAGGGATTTCATTTTTTTGAACTTATTTGAACTCCAGACTTTTTGTGTGTTCAAAATGAACCATTCAAAGCCACATCATCAATTTTCAACCCTTTCTGACTTCATATGTTATTTTTCATGCATTTACTGATTTTTTGAGCTAAATGACCCTGAAATTGAAAAGCACTTCAAATGAACTCTGAAGAGGTTGAAAATTGGCATGATATCATCATTTCACCCACATAGCATGTGCTAAAAATTTGAGAGGGTTACAGCAAAAACTGGATGCACTTCGTGTACAAAATGGACAATCTCTTTCGAAGTATCAGGGTTTTGTGACGAAAACTCATCTGTTACAGAGGGATTTCATTTTTTTGAACTTATTTGAACTCTAGGCTTTTTGTGTGTTCAAAATGAACCATTCAAAGCCACATCATCAATTTTCAACCCTTTCTGACTTCATCTGTTATTTTTCATGCATTTACTGATTTTTTTTGAGCTAAATGACCCTGAAATTCAAAAGCACTTCAAATGAACTCTGAAGAGGTTGAAAATTGGCATGATATCATCATTTCACCCACATAGCATGTGCTAAAAAGTTGAGAGGGTTACGACAAAAACTGGATGCACTTCGTGTACAAAATGGACAATCTCTTTCGAAGTATCAGGGTTTCGGACGAAAACTCATCTGTTACAAAGGGATTTCATTTTTTTGAACTTATTTGAACTCCAGACTTTTTGTGTGTTCAAAATGAACCATTCAAAGCCACATCATCAATTTTCAACCCTTTCTGGCTTCATCTGTCTTCACTTTTTCTTCGCTTGTGTCCTTTGCTTATTGCGCCGTAACCATGGATATTCTTCATCGCTTAACAGGGTGCTTGGGTCAGGCTTGACTTTGAAGGGAGAAATTTCATGAAACTTTTCATAATCTTCAGACATGTCTGTCTTACCCTCCACTCCCACGATGTCTCTTTTCCCTTAAAGAACTATGTGGCGCTTTGGCTCATCATATGATGTATTCGCTTCCTTATCTTTTCTTTTTCTCGGTTTGGTAGACATGTCCTTCACATAGAAAACCCGCGCCACATCATTGGCTAGGACGAATGGTTCGTCTGTGCACCCAAGATTGTTCAGATCCACTGTTGTCATTCCGTAATGTGGCTCTACCTGTACCCTGCCTCCTGACAGATTAACCCATTTGCACTTAAACAAAGGGACCTTAAAATCATGTCCATAGTCAAGTTCCCATATGTCCACTATGTAACCATAATATGTGTCCTTTCCCCTCTTGGTTGCTGCATCAAAGCGGACACCGCTGTTTTGGTTGGTGCTCTTTTGATCTTGGGCGATCGTGTAAAATGTATTCCCATTAATCTCGTATCCTTTGTAAGTCAATACCGTCGAAGATGGTCCCCTGGACAACGAGTACAGCTCATCAGAAACAGTGTTGTCACCTCTGAGACGTGTTTCCAACCAACTGCCGAAAGTCCTGATGTGTTCACATGTAATCCAGTCGTCACACTGCTCCGGGTGTTTGGAGCACAGAATGTTCTTGTGTTCATCGACATACGGGGTCACCAAGGTAGAGTTCTGTAGAATTGTGTAGTGTGCTTGAGACCAAGAATGCCCGTCCCTGCATATTATTGAGTCCCCTCCTAGCGTGCCTTTTCCAGTCAGTCTTCCCTCATACCGCGATTGAGGGAGACCAATTTTCTTAAGGTCAGGAATGAAGTCAACACAAAACCCAATGACATCCTCTATTTGATGGCCCATGGAGATGCTTCCTTCTGGCCTAGCGCGGTTACGGACATATTTCTTTAGGACTCCCAGGAACCTCTCAAAGGGGAACATATTGTGTAGAAATACGGGGCCCAGAACGACAATCTCGTCGACTAGATGAACTAGGACGTGCGTTATGATATTGAAGAAGGATGGTGGGAACACCAGCTCGAAACTGACAAGACATTGCGCCACATCACACCTTAGCCTTGGTATGATTTCTGGATCGATCACCTTCTGAGAGATTGCATTGAGGAATGCACATAGCTTCACAATGGCTAATCGAACGTCTTCCGGTAGAAGCCCCCTCAATGCAACCGGAAGCAGTTGCGTCATAATCACGTGGCGGTCATGAGACTTTAGGTTCTGGAACTTTTTATCTGCCATATTTATTATTCCCTTTATATTCGACGAGAAGCCAGACGGTACCTTCATACTGAGCAGGCATTCAAAGAAGATTTCCTTCTCTTCTTTGGTAAGAGCGTAGCTGGCAGGACCTTCATACTGCTTTGGAAGCATGCCGTCTTTTTCGTGCCAACGTTGCAGGTCCTCCCGTGCCTCCGGTGTATCTTTTGTCTTTCCATACACGCCCAAGAAGCCTAGCAGGTTCACGCAAAGGTTCTTCGTCACGTGCATCACGTCGATTGAAGAGCGGACCTCTAGATCTTTCCAGTAGGGTAGGTCCCAAAATATAGATTTCTTCTTCCACATGGGTGCGCGTCCCTCAGCGTCATTCGGAACAGATAGTCCGTCAGGACCCTTTCCAAAGATTACCTGTAAATCATTGACCATAGCAAGTACGTGATCACCAGTACGCATGGCGGGCTTCTTCCGGTGATCTGCCTCGCCTTTGAAATGCTTGCCTTTCTTTCGACATTGATGGTTGGTCGGAAGAAATCGACGTTGCCCCAGGTACACATTCTTCCTGCATTTGTCCAGGTATATACTTTGGGTGTCATCTAAACAGTGAGTGCATGCGTGGTATCCCTTGTTTGTCTGTCCTGAAAGGTTACTGAGAGCAGGCCAATCATTGATGGTTACAAACAGCAACGCATGCAGGTCAAATTCCTCCTGTCTGTGCTTATCCCACACACGTACACCTTTTCCATTCCACAACTGTAAAAGTTCTTCAACTAATGGCCTTAGGTACACATCAATGTCGTTGCCGGGTTGCTTAGGGCCTTGGATGAGAACTGGCATCATAATGAACTTCCGCTTCATGCAGATCCAATGAGGAAGGTTATATATACATAGAGTCACGGGCCAGGTGCTGTGATTGCTGCTCTGCTCCCCGAAAGGATTAATGCCATCCGCGCTTAAACCAAACCATACGTTCCTTGGGTCACCTGCAAACTCAGCCCGGTACTTTCTCTCGATTTTTCTCCACTGCGACCCGTCAGCGGGTGCTCCCAACTTCCCGTCTTTCTTACGGTCCTCTCTGTGCTATCGCATCAACTTGGCATGCTCTTTGTTTCTGAACAGACGTTTCAACCGTGGTATTATAGGAGCATACAACATCATCTTGGCAGGAACCCTCTTCCTGGGGGGCTCGCCGTCAACATCACCAGGGTCATCTCGTCTGATCTTATACCGCAATGCACCGCATACCGGGCATGCGTTCAAATCCTCGTACGCACCACGGTACAGGATGCAATCATTAGGGCATGCATGTATCCTATGCACCTCCAATCCTAGAGGGCATACGACCTTCTTTGCTGCGTACGTACTGTCGGGCAATTCCTTATCCTTTGGAAGCTTCTTCTTCAATATTTTCAGTAGCTTCTCAAATCCTTTGTCAGGCACAGCATTCTCTGCCTTCCACTGCAGCAATTCCAGTACGGTACCGAGTTTTGTGTTGCCATCTTCGCAATTGGGGTACAACCCTTTTTTGTGATCCTCTAACATGTGATCGAACTTCAGCTTCTTCTTTTCACTTTCGCACTGTCTCCTTGCATCAACAATGACCCGGCGGAGATCATCATCGGGCACATCGTCTGGTTCCTCTTGATCTTCAGCTTCCCCCGTTGCAGCATCACCGTATTCAGGGGGCACATAGTTGTCATCGTCCTCTTCTTCTTCGCTGTCTTCCATCATAACCCCTATTTCTCCGTGCTTGGTCCAAACATTATAGTGTGGCATGAAACCCTTATAAAGCAGGTGGGTGTGAAGGATTTTCCGGTCAGAGTAAGGCTTCGTATTCCCACATATAGGGAATGGACAACACATAAAACCATTCTGCTTGCTTACCTCAGCCACTTCGAGAAAATTATGCACGCCCTTAATGTACTCGGAGGTGTGTCTGTCACCGTACATCCATTGTCGGTTCATCTGCGTGCATTATATATAATTAAGTGTGTCAAAAACCATTACAGAACATCATGAATAGATAAGTGACCAAATTAATAGAAGTTCATCATGCCATTAAAATCAAAGTACATACATAGTTCTCATTGAACAACATATAGCTCTCCAGAGCATCTAATTAAACCATACATTGAAACTATGTAAAACATTTCAATGCAACAACAAATGCGATCATAATCGCAACCAAGGTAACAATTGATCCAACGGCATAATGATACCAAGCCTCGGTATGAATGGCATATTTTCTATACTTTCTAATCTTGAAGCGCATTGCATCCATCTTGATCTTGTGATCATCGACGACATCCGCAACATGCAACTCCAATATCATCTTCTCCTCCTCAATTTTTTTTATTTTTTCCTTCAAGTAATTGTTTTCTTCTTCAACTAAATTTAACCTCTCGACAATAGGGTCGGTTGGAATTTCCGGTTCACATACCTCCTAGATAAATAAAATCTATGTCACGTTGGTCGGCATAATTGTCATAAACAATAAATGAACCAAATAGTTATAAAATATAATATATACCACATCCGAATCATAGACAAGACGAGGGCCGACGGGGGCGGATACCAAAACCATCGCACTATATAATAACAAACAATAATAAAAGTAAGAAAATTATACAAGTATCTATCTAAATCATACAAGTAAGAATTTTTCTCTTTTAGAAAGAAGATAAGAACAAGAGGCTCACCACGGTGGTGCCGGCGACGAGATCGGTGCGGGCGATCGACGGCAGTGAAGACGGGGACGGGACGTGACGGACCGCTAAATCTAGACAAATCTTGAGGAAAATGTAGCTTGGAGGTCGAGCTTGGAGAGAAGAAAGCTTAAGTAGTGTGGCTCGGGCATTTCATCGAACACCTCATGTGCATAGGAGGTGAGCTAGAGCACCACAAAGCCCTCCCCTAGCCGGCCAGAAAAAACAAAGCAGTGGAGTGCTCTGCTTGCGGGCGAGGGGGTATATATAGGCACAACATTGGTCCCGGTTCGTGGCTGGAACCGGGACCAAAGGAACCGGGACTAAAGGCCACCCTTTGGTCCCGGTTCCAGCCACGAACCGGGACCAATGGGCGTGGGCCAGGAGCGAGGCCCATTGGTCCCGGTTCGTGTCTGGAACCGGGAAAAAAGGGTCCAGACGAACCGGGACCAATGCCCCACGAGGCCCGGCCGGCCCCCTGGGCGCACGAACCGGGACGTATGCCCCCATGGTCCCGGTTCATGACTGAATCGGGACTAATGGGCTGGGCAGACCTGAACCAAAGCCCTGTTTTGTACTAGTGAAAAGAGTTCTTTTGAAAGAATGGTTCTGGAATGCCTATGCAATCCTTATGTGTTAAATGGTGATATGCTTTTGGTGTTACTTTTTCATTCATTATGATAATTCATAGCTTCTCTAAAAAGTTCCTATATCATTTTTGTTTAAAGAGTATTTGCTGGAACCTATTTTAAAAAAAAATATTGATGATTTCGTCCACAATTTCAACTATAATGTAATTAACCTCTGCATACATTTGAATAGGTACCTGATACTTGTCGATGATGTGTGGGATCAACCAACATGGAATACCATTAAGTGTGCTTTTCCAGAAGATATTAATGGAAGTAGAGTAGTAGTTACAACACGAGTGGAAGATGTGGCTGCCGTAGCCTGTCAGAGAGACTGCGAGTGCATCTACAAAATGGAACCCCTCAGTGAGCAAAACTCAATAGTCGTCGCACTCTGGCTCTGGACTTCACATATCCCTCAAGAAAGGGCTATATTGGGCACGGGACTGTTCCCGGTTCTGAAGAGCCTCCAATTTGGGGCTGAGGAAGATGTTGGGGCTTACCTAGGGTTCGAGGCGGGGGCCATGCCCAACCTACGAGTCCTCAAAATCTCCACATCGAGGGAACACGGCGCTATACCAGTTGGCCTGGATCACCTATTACGCCTTGAGAAGATCTTTCTGGTCGGCGCTCGCACCGGTGATGCCATAGTGTCTGCGTTCAGGGACGCTTTATCAGCGCACCCAAACCACCCTTCCGTTGGCCCTTGATATTAGTTGATTTCTGGTGTCGAAATGCAGTTTGTATTTGTGACTGCGTGGCCATTCTGTTTTGCCTGTAGTGAGCTGCTCAGCAGGCCTTTCAATTAGTGATGGGCATGCGGACTAATTTGGTACGTACCATGTAATGTAATCTTATCTACCTCTGAATATTAATTTCCGCGTGCATCATGAGGGCTACACCGAACTGAGCTTTGCCTATCATTTTTGTCCTGGAATGTGCATGATTTGACTGGACTGTGCATGATCTTGACCCGTGACACAACTAGTTTGTTGCTACTGTCAATCAGCTTGCAAGGTCATGAAGAACTAACTAACGGTTGCAGTAAAACTCGTGTTTGCTCAACTACGCAATGGGCAGGTTAGTTAATTAAATGTTTCGTTAAGAATTTTCTTCTCTGAGTTCAGCAATGTGATGTCTCGAGGAAGTGTGCAGACAAGTCGGAAATCGCCCAGAAGTGGGCTGGCACCGAGAGGGTCTCTTAGGCAGGGGGCACTGAGAGAGGTGAAGATGGGTTGGGGTGGCTTTTAACCCTCATTTTCCAAACAAAACGACTAATAGTAGAACTAAAAAGCATGAGGTGGCAGTTCGAATCTGACCGCCGCCTCCCAATTGGAGCGTCCTCAACATGGACGCCTGCCATTTCCATAGGTACAGTTTTTTCAAAAAATAGAAGGGGAAATGATGCTTTTTTTCCCTAGAGTGGAAAAGAAGCTTTATCATATCAACATTTCGTAACTTTTGCACAGCTCTTTTTACATAGATGGGCTGCTGATTTCTGTAGTACTGAATAGTATTCAAGCGTTAACTGACTGCTCTGGACTTACGTTGCCGTAAACTTAAATGTTTACTACTGGACCATCCAGCCATCTCATTTCGTAATCTACTACTCTCTTTGTACCAAAATACTTGTAGTTGGGGCAACTTGTATTAGTTTTCCCCAGCAACAAGTATTTCGGTACAGAGGTAGTAGCTTTTTGCATAATCCTTTTATTGTATAGTATGCCTAATGGTCCTAGCACAATGTTCCAATGACTTGGAGCAGTTTTTTTTTCTCTATATGTATCTGCTTCTTCCAACTCTGGCCACATACATCTCTGTAACTGAATTTTCTGAATATCTCTCTGTAGCTAAGCAGAGGCTGCAGAGAAGAGAGAGGCAGAGGCATATAACATACAAAAGAAACAACCGCCTACCAAGAAGAAAAGACCAAAATCTGAAGAGGCTTAGAAGGGTGCAGCTGTGCAGAGAAGTAAGCAGAAAAAGACGGCAAAAAAGGTAGCAGCGAACAGGAGAAAAAAGCGGCCGCCTGCTGATATTTCCCTGAAAGTAGCAGCCATTGCCTATGAGTCATCCTGAAGACATTTTGTGCAGCGGCATGCTGATATAACCAGCCGATGTGGTACTATGCTAAGTTTGTACTGCATTGTACACTAGACTTTGCATTGTATACTAGACATAAATTCAGAGTTTGGCCGTGGTTAAGATACCGAAAGGCGAAACTGTTGATTCAGGCCAATCAGTTATGAAAATGCAGCTGCGATTAAACGTAGTAGTTCTAGCTAATTCAATTTATGCGGACATATGACTGTTGAGTTTCCATCTTATTTGACTTGATAAGTGGTACTATTTGATTTGTTGGTGATAAGCTTCTTATTAGCACTAACATTTTGTCTACCATGGGATTAACTTGTGATATAGCAGCTTGGTTGTGGTTAATTATGTATTATACTAGTGCATGATAAACAACAACTGCATACGTGGGATGTAACTAATTTCAAGAACTGGGACTTTTTTCAAATTGGTTAGCCTTGTGTCTACTTTATTTGATCTTAGACTGCAGTGTGCAGGTGTAAATACTAAATACATGATACATCAGCCTGAAGCTGAAAGTAGAATGCAGCAACCACTGTGGTACGCTGTTGTACCAACTGAGACTGACATTATATTGCAGGAATAAATGGTTAAGTCTGAAGACAACTCCACGAGGGTTACATATAACTGAATGAAGATGGAGTAAAAATTTCTTCCCTGGAATGATTATAGTAGTCTTGATTTTGGCAACTAACCTCCACAAATTTCTGATGACAGAAGTGTGCATGATTGGATACATCAGTCCGTGCATCTCTGTCTGAAATTTGCGTCCCAATATTGACACTGGTACAGTTTAACCGCATTCATCAACATGCATAGAAGTATGAGAATTTGCATGTCAAAACCTTCCCTATATATCTGTTCAGTAGCTGGAAAGATATCACGGGGGATCCACATGTGATGCTCTTGTATATGTTCAACAGCCAATGGAATTGGAATTTTAGAGTGTCTGTCTGTGTACAGTTGATCTGCCACGCATGCCATCGGCGTCACTGTATATAAGCAAGTTATATGATGTCGAGACAGAGTTAGATTGGCGTATGCCCAGCAGGCCGAGAGTGCGCGGCGAGCCCAAGATAGTGCACCGGACTGGCTGGCATCGCCCCCGGCGACGAGCTCCTCCGCCTTGTCCAGCCTGTCGGCACCGCCGACCGTAGCCTGCCAAGCGTACGAAGCGTGCACCCAGTACCCACCCGCTGGTCTGACCGGGCGCACAAACTCGCGCACGTTCGTTGTCGACACCGGGCCGGGCGCCATGCATGCCGTGCGATGCGACCCTGACTTGACATTGAGCGCAAGCCCCACGTACGTCCTCCAAAACCATCGTGGCCTGGTCGACCGCGCGCCGGCCGATCGAACACCTTCGTTGATGCTGCTGAAGCCGTCGGCAGCGTCCCGTCCAGTCCATGGCAGGCATTGGAGCGACGGACACCATCCCCGTCTGCCGGAACAACTTTGGGCAGCGCCTCGCCGTCGCCGGGTGCAGTCTCCATGAGAACATGCACTTTGAGGAGAGCACTCCGACCGGTATGTCACTGGCTGGGCTCGGCCAATCGTGTCTCCGGCTGCTCATGTATACGTATGTACGGTACATACATACGAGTACAAGCGGCCGATTCCTTCCGGGCGATGGAGCCTATACGGCGACACCACAAGCGTCTTATCTCGCCGAGAGAACACACGCCGCCGCAGGAGAGCCTCTCCTTCCGCCGCCGTCTTCCGGCGGCTCTCCTTCGCCGGCGACCTTCTGGTCGTCGGTGTTGAGGGGGGTCACCGGATCCCGCGCGTCTGGATCGTTTAGCTTTAGGTTTTAGGGCCCAAGAAGCTTAGGGTTTTGGGTCGTTCGACGTCTTGGCTTCGGCGGCGGCGACGCTGACGGCGATGCTGAATAAAAAAGGTCCGGATTCTTCTCCGGCGAGGCGATCGTCTCTATGGTCGGTGATGGATTTCGGAACCAGTCTGTTCAAGCGGGGATGTCGTGGCGGCGGTGGCATCCTTGTGGTGAACATGTGTCCTCGGGCCCCGCCGTTGCGACGGCGTCTGCTCCAACGTCGGCGCGGAGCTTGGGAGATAGTCGAGGAGCGGATGGAGATTGTGGTCTGCATCGACGACATCTGGAAGATGGAACGTGTGCTGGGTTCGTTGTTCGTGGATGGCAGGTATGGTTCCCTCCTCCAACGTCTTAGTCATGTGGGGGTGCCAGATCTGGAGTTCGATGGCGTGTCCGGGGTGTTGCCCCGGTATGATTCGTTCAACGGTAATGGTTTCGTCTTTGGCGAGCCACCTTGGAGGTCCGCAAAGCTGCATATCAGCGATGGAGCCGCGTCGAGCTCGGGTGAGAAGGTGATCCGTCATTTTTTTTTCGGTGGCTGCTGTGGTGGTGCCAGAGACAGGTGACAGGAGTTGGAGTCAAGATCAGAGACGTTCTGCTATCTTTTCAGTTTTATCATGTCGATCTTTACGTGACTTATAATTTAATCTTTATGATATGAATGAGACACATATTACCATGAAAAAAAAACGCACGCGTCGGGTTTGGTAATCCTAGTGCTACACGGTAGTATATGCATGCACACCGAACCGGACACCACCAGCTGACGGTGGATCAAGTCGTACGTGTTTAACTCCAACACCGTTTCGTTGCACGCGTTACGTCTACCGACCTCATATATCGATCAATCTCCTCAATCAAGCCTTCCCATATAGGACCAGCTAGGATGAAAACGGAGCGAACTGAGTGCTAGCATATTTGTTTTCATATATTTTTGTAGAAGCCAAAACGAATACGGAAACTCCGAAAATGAATACAGAAACAAATACTACCGAAAATGGACATGGAGCGAATACAAAGTGGATATGAAAACAGAAGTGGGCGTTGACTGGAACTTAAAACCCCCCTTGACTCATAGAGAAATGCACACAAAACACAAACAAATTTAATGATTTGTTAACATGACCACAAAATAATATTAGTATGTTGGCAACTTAGCGTAATATTGTAGTAATACTGGACAAATGCGTATAAGGTCGAATTGAGTACATGTGTGGTAGTATAAGTTGGATTCCACGCATTGTGTCATTGTGTGTTGTTTGGTGGTTGGACTACAAGGCAGCTTTGGGTCTATAATAAAAACAGAAATTCCGTATTCACGTAAACGGAAAGTTCCGTTTCCACGCCTGTTTCATCGGAAAACACCGCTCCATTTTTGTTTCCGTTTCCGCATAAAAAATCTATTTTTCCACTTTCATTTTGCAAATTTCCGTTTATGTTTTCATATTTCCTTTATGTTTCCATTTTACGAAAAAAAAAATTCCACTTCATTTTCATCCCTAGGACCAACACAGAGGCACCACCGTCATAATTCCTCCACGACTGACACCGATCGAATCAACCTCGACACGGTCGACATGTACATGCTGCACGCCGATGTGCTAGTGGAAATCCTACGCCTCCTCCCGCCGCGCAGCCTCGCCGCCTCCCGCTGCGTCTGCAAGACCTGGCGCGCCACCGTCGACGACTGCCACCTTCTCCGCGCCAACCTCCTCCCGCTCTCGCTAGATGGAGTAATCTATGAGATGACGGACCTGGACACCCTTAGGCTCTTCGCCCGCCGATCCACGGCATGCAAGATCACTAGCGGCCTCGAACACCTCGACGCCGACAGTCCAGGTTGGCCATTGAATGACAGTTGCAATGGACTTCTCTTGCTTTGTTTGCAGCGGTCTATTTACGTGGTCAACCCAGCGACGAGGCAGTGGGCACGGTTGCCTCCAGCGCCGCGTACATGCCCGGAGCCTTATTGTGGACGTTGTCATAGTACACTCTGCCTTGTCTATGACCCTGATACGTCTCCAACGTATCTATAATTTTTTATTGTTTCATATTGTTAATTTATCAATCTTGGATGTTTTGGTTATATTATATATTATTTATATATCATTTTTGGGGACTAACCTACTAACTTATTGCCCAGTGCCAGTTGTTATTTTATGCATGTTTTTTGCTTTATGGTCAGATCTATCCACGAAAGTATATGAGTTTTTTATTCTTCTCTGAACTCTTTTATGCATGATTGTTATAGACTCGTATTTCTTCTCCGATCTATTGATTTGGCTTGGCCAACTAGATTGATTTATTTTGCCATGAGAAGAGGTGCTTTGTAATGGGTTCGATCTTGCGGTGCTCAATCCCAGTGACAGAAGGGGACATGACACGCATGTATCGTTGCTATTAAGGGTAAAGAGATGAGATTTATTCATACGTGGGTTTATCTTGTCTACATCATGTCATCTTTCTTAAAGCATTACTCCGTTTTTTATGAACTTATTAATACTCTAGATGCATGCTGGATAACGGTCGATGTGTGGAGTAATAGTAGTAGATGCAGGCAGGAGTCGGTCTACTAATCTTGGACGTGATGCCTATATACATCATTATTGCCTTGTATATCGTCATAATTATTTGCTTTTCTGTCAATTGCCCAACAGTAATTTGTCTACCCACCGTATGTTATTTCAATGAGAGAAGCCTCTCGTGAAAACTATGGCCCCTGGGCCTATCTTTATCATATATTAAAATCCTAAAAATACTTTCTGCACTTTTCTTTTATTTATTTTATTTTTGCTTTATCTATTTATCTATCACATACAATTTAATCTCGCACTTTACCGTTGAGCGATTGACAACCCCTCGTTCGCGTTGGGTGTGAGGAGTGTGTGCTTATGTGCAGGTGTTGTTCACGGGTTGTTGCTTGGTTCTCCTACTGGATTAATAACCTTGGTTTCATAACTAAGGGAAATACTTACCGTTGCTGTGCCATCATCCCTTCCTCTTCAGGGAAAATAACGACGCGAGTACAAGCAATCAAGAAGAATTTCTGGCATCGTTGTCGGGGAGACATCATCAACAACTATCAAGTACCTAAGCATAATCACTTATCTCCTTGCATTTACTTTATTTGCCATTTGCCTCTCGTTTTCCTCTCCCCCACTTCTAAAAAGTTTTCACAAAAATACAAAAATATTTTTTGTTTGCCGTTTTCTCGTTTGCTTTTTGTTTGCTTGCTTGTTTGCCTAATCATGATGTCTAGAGAAAATTTTGAAGATACCTATTATCATAAAATTTTGACTGAAATCGAGAAAATACTAAGGATTACATGACTGCACAGTTTGAGCATAACAAGTTCTTCACCGAAGAACTCAAGGCACATTCTATTTTGCTAGATGCTATCTCAAAACAGCTTGATGATGTTGGTGAAGAAGTTGCTAATCTTCAATCGCAATTTGCTCTTACTTAAAATTTGCTAGAAAAATTTTCCGATGCACAAGCTACCCTGGTAAATCAAATGGCCGCTAAACCGGAATCTTTAGAACCAAATAATGATGAGGAAGTTAAAATGATTGGTGTGTCATCTATTGATTCTTTGTTTAGTAATGTTAAACTTGATGAAAAGGGGACTGAAGAAGAGTCAACTTTAGTTAGAAGGCGTCTCCATAATTTGGAGGGTGAAAATCTTGATGATAAAATTGCTAAAACACTACTGGAATCAGCTTCTTTGCCGGACGGCAAAGGCATGGATCACGGACAGCAAACATCTTTGCCGTCCGCCAGCAGACGGCAAACTTTCCGGCTGAACACGTGCCAGCAAAGGCCTTCTTTGCCGTCCGCTTCCTGGAAACGGACGGCAAAGGATTGTGCCGTCCGCCATCCGAGGCCAGCAGACGACAAAGACAACGGACGGCAGTGCGGTGGCGTGAGAGCCGTTAGGGGGTTAACGGCGATCTTTGCCGTCTGCCAGCGGACGGCAAAGAGTCAAAGCTCTTTGCCGTCCGCTGATAGACGACAAAGAGCTCAGCTAGGTAGTACTGGGAAGCTGCCACGTGGCCAGCTATGCCGTCCGCTGGCAGACGGCAAAGTGATTTGAATCTTTGCCGTCCGCTGGCAGACGGCAAAGTGACCAAATAGGCAGCCAGTGTTCCCAGGTTTCACAGGTAGCTGCCACATGTCCTCTTTGCCGTCTGCTAGCGGACGGCAAATCTCTTTGCCATCCGCTAGCAGACGGCAAAGAGGCTATGTATCCCCTGTTTTTATTTGAATCCATTTAATTTGACAGGGTTTCAAACACAGATATACATATATATATTTTTTCACAGCCACACACAGATATACATATATGATGTATCCAACACACAGATATACATATACATATCTATCTCCATCCATGACAACATACATATATACATAAGAAACATAGTTCCATCCATATATACATATTACATATCACAATGTTCATCCAACACATTGTTCCATGCATCCATATAACAAGTTCCACATAGTGAATTAAATCTGCAAAATGGAAACAAGAAAGTTAGAAGAAGAAGACTAGAATCAGAAGAAGAAGAAGAAAATGAAGAAGAAGAAGTTAGAAAAACTATAAGACGAATAAAAGCATACTTAGGTAAAATGGAGCTAACCTAGCTAATTGTCCATTTTTGAGTGAACTAAGCATATTATGCCATTTTTTATAATAGTTAGAGCTAACTTCATTTTGGAGAAAGAAGAAAACTAGAAGAAGAAGAAGAAGAAGAGACTAGAAGAAGAAGAAGAAGACTAGAAGAAGAAGAAGAACAACAACAAGAAGAAGTTCTTCTTCTTCTTCTTCTTCTTCTTCTCTCTTCTCTTCTTCTTTTTCTTCTTCTTCTTTTCTTCCTATTCCTTCTTTTCTTCCTCTTCCTGGATTTTCTTCATCTATTATGTCTTTGTGGACTAAAAAGGATAAATTATGTCATAAATGGACTAAATAGGCTAAATAAAAGAAAAATGCCATTTTTGAGCTTACCTAGCTAATTATGCCATTTTTGACCTAACTAAGCATATTAGATATAACTTAGAGCTTACTCTTCTTTTTTCTTCTTCTTCTTCTTCTTCTTCTTCTTCTTTTCTTCTTCTTCTTCTTCTCTTCTTCTTCTTCTTCTAGTCTTCTTTTCTTCTTTTTTTTTTCTTCTTCTTCTTCTTCTCTTCCTCTATTCCTTCTTTCTTCCTCTTTCCTTGATTTTCTTCGTCTTATTATGTCATTTGTGGACTAAATAGGCTAAATTATGTCATAAATGGACTATTAGGCTAAATAAGAAGAAAAATGCCATTTTTGAGCTTACCTAGCGAATTATGCCATTTTTGACCTAACTAAGCATATTATGACATTTTTGATATAACTTAGAGCTAACTTCATTTTGGAGAAGAAGAAGAAGAAGAAAACTAGAAGAAGAAGAAGAAGAAGAAGGAGAAGAAGAAGAAGAAGACTATTAGAAAAAGAAGAAGATCTTCTTCTTCTTCTAGTCTTCTTCTTCTTCTCCTTCTTTTTCTTCTTCTTCTTCTTCTTCTTCTTCTTTTCTTCCTATTCCTTCTTTCCTTCCTCTTCCTTGATTTTCTTCATCTTATTATGTCATTTGTGGACTAAATAGGCTAAATTATGTCATAAATGGACTAAACACGCTAATTAAGAAGAAAAATACCGTTATCACGGAGATGTAGGAATGGTTGGGGCTGCGCCAGTGCCAGACGGAGGTGAAGGACCGGTCGGGGTTCCGGCATTGGCAGAAGGAGTGGTCGATGCTTGTCGGGAGCCATGCTGCACCAAAGATCATTTCCCATAATGTCTCGTTAGCAAGTTCGCAAACTGAAATGTGAATAGTAGTAAGCAACGACCATTCAAATCAAACTCACCGTGGTCGCCGGAGCAATCTGGGGCATCGGCGGAGGGGCCTGACCGTTTTTCTCGCACAAGCTCTGCACATTTGGTTGTCACGAGTCAGTCATATTAGATAGTAATGCGAACATTACGTGCATGATTGGGCTAATATGCACGAGAAACGTACCACGATGAGCTCGTATAGGGCCCGGTTAGCGCTGTCGTTCCGGTTCCTCTTCTCCTCCAACAGCTTAGCCGTCTTCTCCTCCATCTCCCTCTCCCTCTCCGCCGCCTCCCTTTTTGCCTCCCTTTTAGCCTCCTCCAGAAGCTCCTTCGTCTTCAATCTCTCTTTCTCAACAATAGCCTGCAACACACCACACCTCGTTAGCATTGTAATCATCGACGGACGCACACACAATGTAATGGAGGAAAGGTGAGAGAGTCAGTATAACTAACCGCCATGGCGATCTCCGCGGGCCGTGCATGAGGCGTTATCTCAGGATCAGAGCTACTTAGGCGCTTCTTGATCTGCGGGAGAGTCTTAGGACAACGTATCAGTCCATCACCAATGGCTAGAGAGCCATGGGACCTCCCGCCACCAGATATCATCACCATCTCTGTATCAAAAGGATCCTGGCTCGGGTTAAAGTCCTCCCCTTTCCTCGCCTTCCCCTCGTGTCTGTATTTCATAAGCTTGTGGTGGGAGGTCTTGTTGGTGAAGTTCTCTGGATCATCTAGGTCAGACTCCGTGAATGGCTTGGCCTTCTTGTACGGGGCCATATGGGCCATGCCATAGAGGTCGAACAGACCTGGCACAGGCTTCTTGTGGTGGTGCGCCTGAGAGAGAGGAACAAAATATTAGTTAAGGGCTCAAGCTAGCATGAAGAATGATATTGCTATGTAAATAGGTCATTTTGGAGCTAAGAAAGGTTATTATGTCATTTTCGAGGAAAATAAGCTAAGTTTAGGTCATTTTCGAGGTAACCAAGATTATTATGCCATTTTTGACCAAAGTATGCTAATTATGTCATTATTGAGCTATCCAAGGTTATTATGTCATTTTAGAGCTAACTATATCATATTTAGGCATTCTATAGAGCTATCTAAGGTTATTATGTCATTTTAGAGCTAATTATGTCATGAATGAACTAGCTAAGATTAGTTTAGGTCGTTATTGAGCTATCGAAGGTAGTTATGCCATTTTTTAACTGACTAAAGCATATTAAGTCATTTTATAGAGCTATCTAAGGTTATTATGTCATTTTAGAGCTAAATATGTCATAAATGAACTATCTAGCATGAAGAATGAATTGCATGAATCATGTAGCAAACCACATACCCAGTTATCCCCATACTCAAACAGGTTGGAGCTCCCTTGATGGTGTGGCACACCTTCCATTTGGTCGCGCTTATCCTTGGCCCTTTGGTGTTCGACTTTCCATTGGGCAGAGCACCACGCATCCACCAACGCCTCCCAACAGTCCATCTTATCCACACACCATCTCGGGGGCGCCTAAGTGAGTCAAGAGAAATTTCAGCGCTACGCCTACGAATCAAATCAAGAAAACTAAGTTCAAGGCCTTAAGAATAGGTAATTACCTGCATGTACTTCTCCTTACTCAGAAACTTGCCGCGACACTTCTGCTTGCCCCTCCTAATACCCTTCGAGGCGTAGTAGTCTCGAACGGCCTGCACCCGAGCCTCGTGCCTTAAGTTCTGAAGTAGGCGCTTGCACTCGTTTTCGACAACCATACACACGGCCTTCTGCTCTCCCTCTGAAACCCTGTAGAAGGTCTGCAATCAAACAAGACAACACTGATTAGTACAATCACTAGGTACTGTTGATTTTTAATTCCGTAAAGGAGAAATTACCCAAAACCGACGGAACACAATGTCGGCCACCGTCTCGCACAAGACACCGTCGACCCTCTCCTCCGACGGGGCCGGGGCAAACGAGTACAGCTCCCAGGTCAGTGCTAGCTGTGGAACCTGACCCTCACCGGGCAACGTGACCCATCCCAGAGAAGTGCTGCCGGCAAAGCACACCAAGGACATGGTTGGGCCTACGGGAACCACGTGGGTGTACCCAGCCCCTGCAGTATGACAAGGCCAGCGCATTAGATATTAATTTGAAGGAACATGAAGGCAAAAAAGGTTAAAAAATAGTAAATGCACTTACTTCAACCCTTTAGGCGCAATCAACCACCTCTGGTCGGGGGTCGTCAGCACGGGTGGGAGCTTTGTACAGCCACGCTTGTAGACCTTCTTGCCCTTCTCAACCAGCTCGTCGTCGCTGTACCTATCTTCTGAAAAGGTGTCCTCGCTACCATCCTCCGAGCCACTAGCCTCCGGAGTCTCGTGGGAAGAAGACTCCGGGATCGGAGTCTTCTGGGACGAAGACTCCGGGACCTGGGACGAAGACCCCATGACCGGAGTCTTTTGGGACGAAGACTCTACTACCCGAGTCTGGTGGGGCGAAGGATCAGCGACCGGAGGCTCATGGACTGGAGTCCGAGGGTCCACGTAAGACGGAGCACTCATGTGGTCGGGTGAATCAGCTAAGGGTGGCGGCGAGGAAGGCGTAGCAGCCTTCCTACCTCTCCCACTGCCACGTCCACCTCTACCAGCCTTCTTCGTCCTCCCCCGACCTCTCCCAGCCGTAGAAGAAGCGCCCGCCGCAGCTGTCTGCATACCATCCTGCACCGCTCTCCGGAGGGGCTGCGCTGCAATAATGCAACCACCCCTCCCAGTAGCGCTCGCAGGAGGCTCGGGGCGCTCTGGACCCTTGCCCACCATCCTGTCAACACCTGCAATGACAAAAAGTAAACGAAATTAGTACAACATAAAAAATTTGGATACCTGACATGAACATAATAATATGTATATAATTTAAGTGTATCATAATCATGAACATAATAAAAATACACCCGATCAACACAAATATATATGGGGTCGGGGTGTGGTGTCAGGGTGTCGGGGTGTGGTTGTCAGGTTGTCGCGGGTTCGGGGGTATGGGTGGGTGTGGTGTTAGGGTGTCGGTGGACGGGTTGTCAGGTGTCGGGGTGTCGGTGGTCGGTCGGGTGGTGGTGTCAGGGTGTCGGGTCGGGTGTCGTGCCAGGGTGTCGTGTCGGTTCGGGGTGTCAGGGTGTCGGGTCGGGGTCGGGGTGTGGGTCGGGGTGTGGTGTCAGGTTACGGTTGGTCGGGGGTCGGGGGCGGGGTGTGGTGTCAGGGGGTCGGGGGTCGGGGTCGGGGGTCGTGCCGAGGTGTCGGGGTGTCGGTGGGTTCGGGGGTCGGGGTATCTTTTTTTTCCTTTTTTCTTTCTTCTTCGTCTTCTCCTCCTCTCCTCTTTCGTCTCCTCTTTCCTCCTCATTCTCTTCTTCTCTTCTTCTTCTTTTTTTCTTCTTTTCTTCTTCTTTTCTCTCTCCTCCTCCGTCCGCTCCTTCTCTTCTTCTTCTTCTTCTTCTTCTTCTTCTTCTTCTTCTTCTTCCTCGTCTTTTCCTTTTCTTCTTTTCTTCTTCCCCTCCCTCCTTTCCTCCTCCCTTCTACTTCTTCTTCTAACTAAACTAAAACTAATCTAAATAAACTAAACAAAATAAACTAAAACTAAACTAATCTAAAATAAACTAAACTTAAATAAACTAAAACTAAAACTAATCTAAAATAAAAACTAAAACTAAAACTAAACTAAAACTATAACTAAAACGAAACTAAACTAAAGAAACAAAAGAACTAATTAAACAAAAAAAGGGGAGGAGCTCACCTGGTGGAGGGGCGGCCGGACGGCTGCGGCGGCCGCTGAGAGGAGCGGCGACCCGTGGAGGGGAGGCCGGACGGCAGCGCGGGACGGGGCGGGGACGACGAACGGCGGGACGGCCGCGGCGGGACGGGGCGGGGACGGCCGCGGCGGGCGGATGCCCGACATGGAAGAGGCGGCGGGCCGCGGTGGAGGTCGGGAGGGGTGCGGGGCGGCGGGGCGGCCGGCTACGCCGAATGGGGTCGGCGGCGGCGGCGCGGGCCGGTGTGGGTGGGGGATTGCGACGGAGGGGAGGGGGCGGGGGGGCGGGGCGACGTGGAAGGGACGGCGGGGGTGCGGTGGAGGTCGGGGGGCGCAGGGGAGGGGTGCGGGGCGGTGGGGCGGCCAGGTACGGCAGACGGGGTCGGCGGCGGCGGCGCGGGTGTGGGTGGGGAGGAATGAGAGAGTGGAGAGAAGAGAGGGGGGCGGGACTGCCGTTAACGTACCCGCCTCTTTGCCGTCAGCCAACGGTCGGCAAAGTTTCTTTGCCGTCCGCTTGCGGATGGCAAAGAGGTGGGGCCGGTGGGCTTGAGTTGGTTAAACAATAACTGGACCCACCCACCTCTTTGCCGTTTGCTAGCGGACGGCAAAGAACAGGCTGATGGCAAAGACTTTGTTTGCCATCAGCCACATCTTTGCCGTCCGTTTTCTTGTGGCTGACGGCAAAGGCCTTATTTGCCGTCAGCAAGCGGACGACAAAGAATTAGCAGACGGAAAAGAAGTGGATTCCAGTAGTGAAAGTGGGTTTGAAGAGGTAAAAACTTTAGCTAGTAATGTGCCCACTATCTTGGATTACAAAGACTTTAATTATGATAATTGCTCTTTGATTGAATGTATTTCTTTGTTGCAATCCGTGTTAAATTCATCTAATGCTTATGAACAAAATAACGCTTTTACTAAACATATAGTAGAAGCATTGATGAAAGCCTTAGAAGAAAAGCTAGAACTAGAGGTTTCAATTCCTAGAAAATTATATGATGAGTGGGAACCTACCATTAAGGTCATGATTAAAAATTATGAGTGCAGTGCTTTATGTGATTTGGGTGCTAGTGTTTCCACAATTCCAAAATTTCTTTGTGATGTGCTTGGTTTTACCAATTTGGATGAATGCTCTCTTAATTTGCACTTGGCGGATTCTACTATTAAAAAGCCTTTGGGTAGAATTAATGATGTTCTTATTCTTTCAAATAGGAACTATGTGCCCGTAGACTTTATTGTACTTGATATTGATTGCAATCCGTCTTGTCCCATAATACTTGGTGGACCGTTTTTACGAACCATAGGTGCGGTAATTGACATGAAAGAAGGGAATATAAAATTTCAATTTCCACTAAAGAAAGGCATGGAACACTTCTCTAGGACAATATTTAAGCCACCATATGATTCAATCATGAGGGCCACCTATGGAGCCAAAACCAAAGATGACAATACTTGAAACTATGCATTATGCCTAGCTAGGGGCATAAAACAATAGCGCTTGTTGGGAGACAACCCAATGAATAAAATAATTTTTTTACTTTTTGTTTCTGTTATTTTGTGTTTACATAATTATACCCTCTGTTATGATTGTGTTTTTATGATTTAATTATTGTTTGTGCCAAGTAAGACCTTTGGGATAGTGTGGATGATAGTTGATTTGATTCTGTTCAAAAACAGAAACTTTTTCGCCTAGTGCAGGAAGTTTTACAAATTATCAGAACGTCAAAAGCTTCTGAATTTTTTTACACAAGATTGATATACAAATTTACCACGTTATCCTAATTTTGCAGAATTTTTGGAGTTACAGAAGTATGGTGAATATTCAGATTGCTACAGACTGTTCTGTTTTTAACAGATTATGTTTTTGATGCATTGTTTTGCTTGTTTTGATGGAACTATGGATTGTATCGGGGGGTATAAGCCATGTAGAAGTTAGAATGCAGTAGTTATAATGCAAAAATAAAATATGAATGTGTTTGAAACAGTACTTAGAGTAGTGATTTGTGTTATTATACTAACGGATCTCACGGAGGTTTTGTTGAGTTTTGTGTGATTGAAGTTTTCAAGTTTTGGGTGAGATCACGATGGATCTAGGAATGAGGGGTAGCAAAAGGCTAAGATTGGGGATGCCCAAGGCACCCCAAGGTAATGTCCAAGGAAGACTCAAGCATCTACGCTTGGGGATGCCCCAGAAGGCATCCCCTCTTTATTCTACCAACCATCGGTAATTTTACTTGATGCTATATTTTTATTCGTCACATGATATGAGTTTTGCTTGGAGCGTCTTGTAATATATGAGTCCTTGCTTTGTTTGCTTTTTAGTTTATCACAATCATCACCTCTGAACACATTTTCTTGAGAAAGCCACACGTTATCATGATTTCTTAGAATACTCTTTGTGCTGCACTTATATTTTTTGAGCTAGGCAGTTGCTCTAGTGCTTCACTTAAAAAATTTTGAGCACGGTGGTGGTTATGTTTTAGAGAAACACATGAACTCTCTTGCTTCACTTATATCTTTTTGAGAGTATTATTATGATAAATTTTAAAGAAATATATTCTCATGCTTCACTTATATCTTTTTGAGAATAGAAAATTTTGAAGAAATATACTCTCATGCTTCACTTATATCTTTTTGAGAGTTGATAATAGCAATGGTAATTTGCACAAGATATGAATTTGGTCCGAAAGTGATGAATATTCAAGAGGGATAATGAAAACTTTCAGAAAGATCATTGGACATGAGAAACTTGATTCTTTGCAATAGTTTTGCGCACTGTTCAAGAAATCTTCCGATTCAGCGATTTATCGTCTGATTTATCGCTACTCATGGGGTGACCGATAAGATTATGCCTTATCTTCACCATTTATCCTTTGGGCCGATTTATCACTCTGACAAGCGATTTATCTGGAATCTACAGATAAATCAGTCCTATTCCTAACATTATGCTTGCAAAAACTATGTTTATTTGTGTTTTGTGGACATTGTTTTGCAATATGTACTATTGTCCTATTTTGTTTGTCATTATTGAAGGAAATATGCCCTAGAGGCAATAATAAAGTAGTTATTTTATATTTCCTTATTCATGATAAATGTTTATTATTCATGCTAGAATTGTATTGATCGGAAACCTAGATACATGTGTGAATACATAGACAAACATCGTATCCCTAGTGAGCCTCTACTTGACTAGCTCGTTGATCAAACAAAGTTAAGGTTTCCTGACCATGGACATGAGTTGTCATTTGATAACGGGATCACATCATTAGGAGAATGATGTGATGGACAAGATCCATCCGTTAGCTTAGCATAATGATCGTTCAGTTTTATTGATATTGCTTTCTTCATGTCAAATACATATTCCTTCGACTATGAGATTATGCAACTCCCGGATACCGGAGGAATGCCTTGTGTGCTATCAAACATCACAACGTAACTAGGTGATTATAAAGATGCTCTACAGGTATCTCCGAAGGTGTCTGTTGAGTTGGCATAGATCGAGATTAGGATTTGTCACTCCAAGTATCGGAAAGGTATCTCTGGGCTCTCTCGGTAATACACATCATAAGCTTGCAAGCAAACTACTAAGGAGTTAGTCATGAGGTGATTTATTAAGGAACGAGTAAAGAGACTTGCCGGTAACGAGATTGAACTAGGTATGAAGATACCGACGATCGAATCTCGGGCAAGTAACATACTGATGGACAAAGGGAATAACGTATGTTGTCATAACGGTTCGACCGATAAAGATCTTCGTAGAATATGTAGGAGCCAATATGAGCATCCAGGTTCCGCTATTGGTTATTGACCGGAGAGGTGTCTCGGTCATGTCTACATAGTTCTCGAACCCGTAGGGTCTGCACGCTTAACGTTCGTTGACGATATAGTATTATATGAGTTATGTGATTTGGTGACTGAATGTTTTTCGGAGTCCCGGATGTGATCACGGACATGACAAGGAGTCTCGAAATGGTCTAGAGGTAAAGATTGATATATAGGACGATAGTATTCGGACACCGGAAATGTT
The DNA here is from genome assembly GCA_011799875.1 of Thinopyrum elongatum. Classification (NCBI taxonomy): domain Eukaryota; kingdom Viridiplantae; phylum Streptophyta; class Magnoliopsida; order Poales; family Poaceae; genus Thinopyrum; species Thinopyrum elongatum. Next base: position 542,666,068 of record CM022297.1, read on the forward strand.
CCGGAGTGTATCGGGTATTTATCGGAGTACCGGAGGGGTTACCGGAACCCTCGGGAGGAATATATGGGCCATATGGGCCATGAGAGGGGAGCACACCAGCTCACAAGTGGTGGAGCGCCCCCCCTATGGTAGGAGGCCGAATTGGGAGAAGGAAAAAGGGGGTTCGGCCCCCCTTTCCTTTCTCTCTTCCCCCTTCCCTTTCTTCTCCGGTGAAGTAAGGCAGGGGGCGCCACTCGGGGAAACCCCAAGTAGGATTCAGATCCTACTTAGGGCGCCCCCTGGCTGCTCCCTCCTCCCCCCGGCTATATATATGTGGGAGGGGGGCGCCTAGGACACACAACATCAATTGTTAGCCGTGTGCGGCGCCCCCCTCCATAGTTTACACCCCTCGGTCATATTCTCACGGTGCTTAGGCGAAGCCCTGCGAGGATCACTTCACCATCACCATCACCACGCCGTCGTGCTGACGGAACTCATCTACTACCTCGACGTCTTGCTGGATCAAGAAGGCGAGGGACGTCACCGAGCTGAACGTGTGCAGAACTCGGAGGTACCGTATGTTCGGTACTCGATTGGTGGAGCGCGAAGAAAGTTCGACTACATCAACCGTGTTGTGAAACGCTTCCGCTTACGGTCTATGAGGGTACGTAGACACACTCTCCACCTCGTTGCTATGCATCTCCATGGATAGATCATTGCGTGTGCGTAGAATTTTTTTTGTTTTCCATGCAACGATTCCCAACAGTGGCATCAGAGCCAGGTCTATGCGTAGATGATATGCACGAGTAGAACACAAAGAGTTGTGGGCGCTGATAGTCATACTGCTTACCACCAACGTCTTATTTTGATTTGGCGGTATTGTGGGATGAAGCGACCCGGACCAACCTTACATGTCCACGTACATGAGACCGATTCCACCGACAGACATGCAACTAGTTTTGCATAAAGGTGGCTGGCGGGTGCCTGTTTCTCCTACTTTAGTTGAATCGAATTTGACTACGGCCGGTCCTTGAAGAAGGTTAAAACAACAAACTTGATGAAACACCATTGTGGTTTTGTGCGTAGGTAAGAACGGTTCTTGCTAGAAGCCCGTAGCAGCAACGTAAAACTTGCAACAACAAAGTAGAGGACGTCTAACTTGTTTTTGCAGGGCATGTTGTGATGTGATATGGTCAAGACATGATGTGATATACGTTATTGTATGAGATGATCATGTTTTGTAAGTTATCGGCAACTGGCAGGAGCCTTATGGTTGTCGCTTTATTGTATGAAATGCAAACGCCATGTAATTGCTTTACTTTATCACTATGCGTTAGCGATAGTTGTAGAAGCAATAGTTGGCGAGACGACCACGACACAACGATGGAGATCAGGTGTCGAGCCGGTGACGATGATGATGCTTTGGAGATGAAGATCAAAAGCATAAGATGATGGCCATATCATGTCACATATTTTGATTGCATATGATGTTTATCTTTATGCATCTTATTTTGCTTAGTACGGCGGTAGCATTATAAGATGATCCCTTCACTAAATTTCAAGGTATATGTGTTCTCCCTAAGTATGCACCATTGCGACAGTTCGTCGTGTTGAGACACCACATGATGATTGGGTGTGATAGACTCTACGTTCACATACAACGGGTGCAAGACAGTTTTGCACATGCGGAATACTTGGCTTAAACTTGATGAGCCTAGCATGTATAGATATGGCCTCGGAACGCTGGAGATCGAAAGATCGAACATGAATCATATAGTAGATATGATCAACATAGAGATGTTCACCATTGATGACTACCCCATCTCACGTGATGATCGGACATGGGTTTGTTGATTTGGATCACGTATCACTTAGATGACTTGAGGGATGTCTATTTAAGTGGTAGTTCTTAAGTAATTTGATATATTGAACTTAACTTATCATGAACTTAGTCCTGATAGTATTTGCATATCTATGTTGTAGATCAATGGCCCGTGCTACCGTTCCCCTGAATTTTAATGCGTTCCTAGAGAAAGATAAGTTGAAAGATGATGGTAGCAACTACATGGACTGGGTCCGTAACTTGAGGATTATTCTCATGGCTGCACAGAAGAATTATGTCCTTGATGCACCGCTAGGTGACAAACCCCCTCCCGCTAATGTAGACGCTTTGAACGTCTGGCAGACGCGGTCTGATGACTACTCTATAGTTCGGTGTGCCATGCTTTACGGCTTAGAACCGGGACTTCAAAGACGTTTTGAACATCATGGAGCATATGAGATGTTCCAAGAGTTAAAGTTAATATTTCAAGCAAATGCCTGGGTTGAGAGATATGAAGTCTCCAACAAGTTCTATAGCTGCAAGATGGAGGAGAACAGTTCTGTCAGTGAACACATACTCAAAATGTCTGGGTATTATAATCACTTGACTCAGCTGGGAGTTGATCTTCCAGTTGATTGTGTCATTGACAGAGTTCTTCAATCACTGCCACCAAGCTATAAAGGCTTCGTGATGAACTATAATATGCAAGGGATGAACAAAACAATTCCCGAGCTCTTCGCAATGCTTAAGGCTGCAGAGGTAGAAATCAAGAAGGAGCATCAAGTGTTGATGGTTAACAAGACCACTAGTTTCAAGAAAAAGGGTAAGGGAAAGAATGGGAACTTCAAGAAGAATGGCAAGCAAGTTGCCACTCCCGGGAAGAAACCCAAAGCTGGACCCAAGCCTGAAACTGAGTGCTTCTACTGCAAAGGGACTGGTCAATGGAAGCGGAATTGCCCCAAGTATTTGGCCGATAAGAAGGATGAAAAAGTGAACAAAGGTATATTTGATATACATGTTATTGATGTGTACCTTACTAATGATCGTAGTAGCGCCTGGGTATTTGATACTGGTTCGGTTGCTCATATTTGTAACTCCAAATAGGAGCTACGGATTAAACGAACATTGGCTAAGGAAGAGGTGATGATGCGCGTCGGGAATGGTTCCAAGGTCGATGTGATCGCCATCGGCACGCTACCTCTACATCTTACTTTGGGATTAGTTTTAGACCTGAATACTTGTTATTTGGTGCCAGCGTTGAGCATGAACATTATATCTGGATCTTGTTTAGTGCGAGACGGTTATTCATTTAAATCCGAGAATAATGGTTGTTCTATTTATATGAGTAATATCTTTTATGGTCATGCACCCTTGAAGAGTGGTCTATTTTTGTTGAATCTCGATTGTAGTGATACACATATTCATAATATTGATGCCAAAAGATGCAAAGTTGATAATGATAGTGCAACATATTTGTGGCACTGCCATTTATGTCATATTGGTGTAAAGCGCATGAAGAAACTCCATGCAGATGGGCTTTTGGAATCACTTGATTATGAATCATTTGATACTTGCGAACCATGCCTCATGGGCAAGATGACTAAAACTCCGTTCTACGGAACAATGGAGCGAGCTAATGACTTATTGGAAATAATACATACCGATGTATGCGGTCCGATGAGTGTTGAGGCACGCGGTGAGTATTGTTATTTTCTGACCTTCACAGATGATTTGAGCAGATATGGGTATATCTACTTAATGAAACACAAGTCTGAAACATTTGAAAAGTTCAAAGAATTTCAGAGTGAAGTGGAGAATCATCGTAACAAGAAAATAAAGTTTCTGCGATCTGATCACGGAGGCGAATATTTGAGTTACGAGTTTGGCCTTCATTTAAAACAATGTGGAATAGTTTCACAACTCACGCCACTTGGAACACCACAGCGTAATGGTGTGTCCGAACGTCGTAACCGTACTTTATAGATATGCTGTGATCTATGATGTCTCTTACCGATTTACCACTATCGTTTTGGGGTTGTGCATTAGAGACAGCAGCATTCACATTAAATAGGGCACCGTCTAAATCTGTTGAGACGACACCGTATGAACTATGGTTTGGCAAGAAACCTAAGCTGTCGTTTCTTAAAGTTTGGGGTTGCGACACTTATGTCAAAAGGCTTCAGCCTGATAAGCTCGAACCCAAATTGGAGAAGTGCGTCTTCATAGGATTTCCTAAGGAAACAACTGGGTACACCTTCTACCACAGATCCGAAGGCAAGATCTTTGTTGCCAAGAATGGAACCTTTCTAGAGAAGGAGTTTCTCTCGAAAGAAGTGAGTGGGAGGAAAGTAGAACTTGATGAGGTAATTGTACCTTCTCTCGAATTGGAAAGTAGCTCATCACAGAAAACCGTTCCCGTGATGCCTACACCAACTAGAGAGGAAGCTAATGATGATGATCATGAAACTTCGGATCAAGTTACTACAGAACTTCGTAGGTCAACCAGAACACAATCCACACCAGAGTGGTACGGGAATCCTGTACTGGAAGTCATGTTACTAGACCAAGGCGAACCTACGAACTATGAAGAAGCTATAATTAGCCCAGATTCCGACAGATGGCTTGAGGCCATGAAATCTGAGATAGGATCCATGTATGAGAATAAAGTGTGGACTTTGGTGGATTTGCCCGATGATCGGCAAGCCATAGAAAATAAATGGATCTTCAAGAAGAAGACTGACGCTGATGGTAATGTTACTGTCTATAAAGCTTGACTTGTCGCAAAAGGTTTTCGACAAGTTCAAGGGGTTGGCTACGATGAGACTTTCTCACCCATAGTGATGCTTATGTCCATCCGAATCATGTTAGCAATTGTCGCATTTTATGATTATTAAATCTAGCAAATGGACGTCAAAACTACATTCCTTAATGGATTTCTTAAGGAAGAATTGTATATGATACAACCAGAAGGTTTTGTCGATCCTAAAGGTGCTAACAAAGTGTGCAAGCTCCAGCGATCCTTCTACGGACTGGTGCAAGCATCTCGAAGTTGGAATATACGCTTTGATGAAGTGATCAAAGCATATGGTTTTATACAGACTTTCGGTGAAGCCTGTATTTACAAGAAAGTGAGTGGGAGCTCTGTAGCATTTCTGATATTATATGTGGATGACATATTGTTGATTGGAAATGATATAGAATTTCTGGATAGCATAAAAGGATCCTTGAATAAGATTTTTTCAATGAAAGACCTCGGTGAAGCTGCTTATATATTGGGCATCAAGATCTATAGGGATAGATCGAGACGCTTAATAGGACTTTCACGGAGCACATACCTTGAGAAAGTTTTGAAGAAGTTCAAAATGGATCAGTCAAAGAAAGGGTTCTTGCCTGTGTTGCAAGGTGTGAAGTTGAGTAAGACTCAATGCCCGACCACTGCAGAAGATAGAGAGAAAATGAAAGTCATTCCCTATGCTTCAGCCATAGGTTCTATCATGTATGCTATGCTGTGTACCAGACCTGATGTGTGCCTTGCCATAAGTCTGGCAGGGAGGTACCAAAGTAATCCAGGAGTGGATCACTGGACAGCGGTCAAGAACATCCTGAAGTACCTGAAAAGGACCAAGGATATGTTTCTCGTTTATGGAAGTGATAAAGAGCTCATCGTAAATGGTTACGTCGATGCTAGCTTTGACACTAATCCGGATGACTCTAAGTCACAAACCGGATACGTATTTATTTTGAATGGTGGAGCCGTCAGTTGGTGCAGCTCCAAGCAAAGCGTCGTGGCGGGATCTACGTGTGAAGCGGAGTACATAGCTGCATCGGAAGTAGCAAATGAAGGAGTCTGGATGAAGGAGTTCATATCCGATCTGGCTGTAATACCTAGTGCATCGGGTCCAATGAAAATCTTTTGTGACAACACTGGAGCAATTGCCTTGGCGAAGGAATCCAAGTTTCATAAGAGAACCAAACACATCAAGAGACGCTTCAACTCCATTCATGAACAAGTCAAGGATGGAGACATAGAGATTTGCAAAATACATATGGATCTGAATGTAGCAGACCCATTGACTAAGCCTCTTCCATGAGCAAAACATGATCAACACCAAGACTCCATGGGTGTTAGAATCATTACAATGTAATCTAGATTATTGACTCTAGTGCAAGTGGGAGACTGAAGGAAATATGCCCTAGAGGCAACAATAAAGTTGTTATTTTATATTTCCTTATTCATGATAAATGTTTATTATTCATGCTAGAATTGTATTGATCGGAAACCTAAATACATGTGTGAATACATAGACAAACATCGTGTCCCTAGTGAGCCTCTACTTGACTAGCTCATTGATCAAAGATGGTTAAGGTTTCCTGACCATGGACATGAGTTGTCATTTGATAACGGGATCACATCATTAGGAGAATGATGTGATGGACAAGACCCATCCGTTAGCTTAGCATAATGATCGTTCAGTTTTATTGCTATTGCTTTCTTCATGTCAAATACATATTCCTTCGACTATGAGATTATGCAACTCCCGGATACCAGAGGAATGCCTTGTGTGCTATCAAACGTCATAACGTAACTAGGTGATTATAAAGATGCTCTACAGGTATCTCCGAAGGTGTCTGTTGAGTTGGCATAGATCGAGATTAGGATTTGTCACTCCGAGTATCGGAGAGGTATCTCTGGGCCCTCTCGGTAATACACATCATAAGCTTGCAAGCAAACGACTAAGGAGTTAGTCATGAGGTGATGTATTACGGAACGAGTAAAGAGACTTGCCAGTAACGAGATTGAACTAGGTATGAAGATACCGACGATCGAATCTCGGGCAAGTAACATACCGATGGACAAAGGGAATAACGTATGTTGTCATAACGGTTCGACCGATAAAGATCTTCATAGAATATGTAGGAGCCAATATGACCATCCAGGTTCCGCTATTGGTTATTGACCGGAGAGGTGTCTCGGTCATGTCTACATAGTTCTCGAACCCGTAGGGTCTGCACGCTTAACGTTCGTTGACGATATAGTATTATATGAGTTATGTGATTTGGTGACCGAATGTTGTTCGGAGTCCCTGATGTGATCACGGACATGACGAGGAGTATCGAAATGGTCGGGAGGTAAAGATTGATATATAGGACGTTAGTATTCGGACACCAGAAGTGTTCCGGAGTGTATCGGGTATTTATCAGAGTACCGGAGGGGTTACCAGAACCCCCGGTAGGAATATATGGGCCATATGGGCCATGAGAGGGGAGCACACCAGCCCACAAGGGGTGGCGTGCCCCCCCTATGGCAGGAGGCCAAATTTGGAGAAGGAAAAAGGGGGTTCGACCCCCCTTTCCTTTCTCTCTTCCCCTTCCCTTTCTTCTCCGGTGAAATAAGGCAGGGGGCCACTTGGGGAAACCCCAAGTAGGATTCGGATCCTACTTGGGGCGCCCCCTGGCTGCTCCCTCCTCCCCCCACCTATATATATGCGGGAGGGGGCGCCTAGGACACACAACATCAATTGTTAGCCGTGTGCAGCGCCCCCTCTACAGTTTACACCCCCGGTCATATTCTCACGGTGCTTAGGCGAAGCCCTGCGAGGATCACTTCACCATCACCGTCACCACACCATCGTGCTGACGGAACTAATCTACTACCTCGACGTCTTGTTGGATCAAGAAGGCGAGAGACGTCACCGAGCTGAACGTGTGCAGAACTCGGAGGTGCCGTACGTTCGGTACTCGATCGGTGGAGCGCGAAGAAAGTTCGACTACATCAACCGCGTTGTGAAACGCTTCCGCTTACGGTCTACGAGGGTACGTACACACACTCTCCCCCTCGTTGCTAAGCATCTCCATGGATAGATCATTGCGTGTGCGTCGAATTTTTTTTGTTTTCCATGCAACGATTCCCAACAATTATAAGAAGATTTAAAGGCTAGGAATCAATGTAACCCTTCTATCCATTATTGTTTCTGTGTTGAATATAACATATTTTAGTGTTGGGAACCTGGGATTTGCAAAAAATGGCCGATTAATAGTCGACCGATAAAATCGATTAATCGGCCGATTTTCGATTAATCTCTAATCCCCAGCTGACCGAGATGCTAACGATAAGAGATATCCTCAACATTGGTTTTGCGATATGAAGATGATAATATGTGATTCATGTTAGTGAGTAATTGTGATCTAGTAAGAATATTGATGTTAAGGTTTGCGATTCCCTATGAGTGCACATATAGTCAATAGTTATGCAACGAAATTATATCCTACTTGGGGTGCATTATTTGGTGTTGGTTGTGTTTTATGCATGCTTGTGAATCATAATGGTTTGTTAGTTGGTTGCTCTCAATCTATTTGCTAGCCTCCACTTGTACTAAGCGGGAATACTGCTTGTGCATCCAAACTCTTTAAACCCAGTTTTGCCTTATGAGTCCATCCTCTTTACCTAATAATAAAGGATGGGACTTTCATAGTTCTCCATCCATCATATTTTTATATCTGTTCGTTTTATGTTAACTACAAAATTTAACGGGTGAGATTTAACTTGATTTTTTCTCTTAGAAAAGAAACGATTTGTCTACGAAATAAGACCCACGCGTAGGCTCACGTAGAGGAAAAGGACTCTACATTGATCGCGTATAGATTTCGTATTGGACACGTTCTGTACCTCCCACACCCTGGTTCCCTATATAAATATAGGGTGAGATTGAGGAGACACCTGAGATCGAGGAGAGGCGAGATGGATCATGATAAAAACGATCCGCTGGTGGCAACACATGTGGCCAGGCCTGCGATGAGGCAGCTAGGCCCTCAACCCTTCTGATTTAGCCAAGCGAGGAACCGCCGGGTGAAGCCCGCGTATGCAGGGTCACGTGAGCGCACAACTAGAAGCTCGGGGACGACACCTTTGGCAATCCAGATCGATTCCACCCTGACGTCTGTTCTGGCCATGACGAGTACTGCCAGAACCAATTTAAGCCGAGGCAACCTGTCCAGCTGTGATCGTGTCTTGCAGGTCATCTCAAGCAGATCGGATCGACGAGTCATCTTGAAGAAAGTATAGTCCATCGTTTCCTTCGTCCGTCGACCTACAACCTGGTAATTCGAGTCCGAGTGGTACACGCGGGACACCCGCCGGGCCGCTTCCTCCCGTACACCTACGTGCTGCACCGCATCGACCCCTCGAGCTTCTTATACCCCAACGATTCACTGGGCCGCACGGCCGGCGGCAACAAACTACCATGGACTTCATGTTGCTCAGCGCCGACAAGGGCACGATCGTCGGCAGCGTGGAAATCAACAACGCCTACACAACTCCGGCAACATCCATCATCACTGTCATCCTGAGGGCGAGGCAGCTGTAGTAGTCTCGTCAGAGTGAAAGGTGGCGGTCGGGAAAGCATGGAGATGACACCGTCAAGATATGATGCCCACCTGCCTGGGTCGAGCTAGTGGTACGAGGCAGTCACTGGACGTGGTAACGAGGACTCCCTGGTGTACTCCAGCCTCACCGACAGCCCCATGAGTGAGGCAACCATCGTTGTCCTGACTCTTCTATTGGGAGCAACCTCTTCATGGACAACGTTCCTAGGTGGACGTCGCCAGTGGAAGGCTGGATCAGATTAAACATCGACTGCTCCTTCTTCAAGAGGGAACACAGAAGTGGTGCTAGTATGATTGCCCGGCGACCAGACGGATCGATTCTGCTGGCTGCCTAGCTGCCTGTAACTCCATCTAGAACTGCTCTGAGGCAGAGGAAGCAGAGGCTAAAGCGGCGTTTCTGAGTGTCAAACTCATGATTGCTAACTGGCCTGGACGAATCATCCTGGAAACTGACTGCTACAGTCGGCAATGCTCTCCATTTGAAAAATCTGGGCAAAACGAAGTGGTGTGGAATTGATGAAGAAACAAAGTCAGGTTTGCTCTGTCTAGCAGAGTGCCAAGTAGTATGGACTAAGAGAAAATGCAACAAGGCTGCAGACTCACTGGCTTAGACATGCTAGAGCATGGGGCGAGAGTTTGCACGGGGAGTCTAGAACACCTTTCTTGAGTTGATTAGAGAGCCTATAATACTTGATTGTGAAACTCATGTTACCCATTGATAAATAAAGCTCTCTTTTCGCCATGAGAAAAAGGGATCTCGTGCGCACCACGCGGCTACAGTGCTCTGGGCCGGGGCCCGAGGGTCAATGTTAGCGCCGGTGGAGCTGCTGCCCGTGAAAAAGAGGGGTTTTGGAGAATTTTATTTACGGATGCAGGATTTTTTTCATGGATTTTAGATATTGGGAGATTTTTATTAATGGAGGCAGGATCTTTTTCTCATGGATTTTTAGATCGATGGCTACTTTTGGGGCAAACAGGTAACGATGGGTCTACTTCCTTTATATATATATTCTGCTTCAAATCAACAAATCATGTATCTAAGTTATTTGGAGGTTCAAAATTCAACATAAAATAGAGGAAATTCTCATAAGGGTTTCCTGGTTCAATGCAACACCATAACAATACATTTTGAAGTATTTCTAGCAATTTGTAGTACAACTTTTCTTCTCCAAAATTCAAAATCAAGTTTTGTATTTTAAAGGAGTTTAATTCAAAAATAAGTGAGTTTTGCATCCCGAAGATTATGAATAAAATGTATAAAACCTTATATTGGAAGATTTGAAATGCACACAATTCAAAGTAATTGCATTATATACCTTTTATTATGAAAGGTTGTGTCATGCATATGTCTCATCGGTATTAGGAGTAGATGATCGAATGGGCACCGCATATATCCATCCCGACTAATCCCCACAAGTTTATCCTTCTTCATATGGTTCCTCTACTCCCACTTGAGGGAGACGAAGGCCTTAGCCGAGTGGGGTGGATGACGATTACAGCGAATGGCTCTGCTGGACCTGGCGCATGTGTACAGTGTGGCCTGGCTGAAGCGACGGGCAGAGCAGGCGGTGGCAGCATGCTTAACCGCATGTCTTTTCCGTCCCGTTGCAACGCACGGGCATGTTTCCTAGTACCTACCTATATGCGGTACTTCATTGCCGTTCTAAGTAAATTTGCATGTGCCAACTCTAAAACTTTTCAAAATAAACTTCTGTTTTGTGTGCCCGTACCGCTCATGAAGCGACGAGGGGTGGCCGATGCATTCCATGCTAGGTATGTTATTTCCAAGATGAGTGTTTATTCACTTGTCATTGTACGAGAGAGTGGAAGGTAATAGGGATGCCCAGTCCCAAAATGAAAAAAACTTAATATGAACAAAATTCCTTGGAAAGTGTTGGTGTGGAAGGCACCCGTGGATATGGCAAGCCATGGATTGTGAAAGAATGGTGGAAAGAAAATAAACTTTAATTTTTGTTTGGGAACCGCTTATGATGTATCTAGCATGGAAGATATTGGGAACTCTTAGTCGTTTTCGTTGACGAGAAAAGCATGCCATCCAAAATAATTTTTTTCTCTCTTTTAAAACTATGAGCTCTGGCACCTCTGCAAATCAATGCTTCCCTCTGCGAAGGGCCCTTCTATTTACTTTACGCAATTTTTATTTTTATTTTGACTCTTCATCTTCTCTCAAAAAGTACCAACTAGGAGGCAATGTGATCATACTTGTGCATGGGATATGGTTAACATTTGAGTGTGTTTCATGAATGGATCAATGATTGAGCATAATGGGCTAGGGATAACTTTCTTTAGCGTTGATATTTTGAAAAACATGGTTGCTTGTTAGCATGCTTGAGTATTTATGTCTTCATGTAAAATTATAGACTATTGCTTTGAATCATCTAAGCCCACATGTCTATGCTAAAAAGAAAAGAAAATTGATGAATATGATAGATAGCATTCCACATCAAAAATTCTGTTTTATCACTTTCCTACTCTAGGACGAGCAGGAGTTAAGCTTGGGGATGCTTGATACGTCTCCAAAGTATCTATAATTTTTTATTCTTCCATCCTGTTAATATATCAATCTTGGATGTTTTGGTTATATTATTTATCATTTATATATAATTTTTGGGGACTGCTACTTGTAGACTGCGTTGGATTTTTATCCCCGAAGAGGAGAGGATGATGCAGCACAGTAGAGTAAGTATTTCCCCCAGTTAAGAAACCAAGGTTATCAATCCAGTAGGAGAACCAAGCAACACCACGTAAACAGCAAATACACACAAAACGCAAACCCTCGCACCCAACACAAACAAGAGGTTGTCAATCTCTCGGCGGTCAAGTAACGAGATTAAATGGTATATGATAGATTGATAAGTAAATAAAAGATAAATAAATGCAAAAGTATTTTTGGTATTTTGTATAAATAAACAAGATAAATCTTATAGTAAAAGTAGACCCGGGGGCCGTAAAGTTCACTAGTGGCATCTCTCTCAAGAAAATAGCATACGGTGGGTAAACAAATTACTGTTGGCCAATTGATAGAAAAGCAAATAATTATGACGCTATCCAAGGCAATGATCATGATATAGGCATCACATCCAAATCAAGTAGACCAACTCCTGCCTGCATCTACTACTATTACTTCACACATCGACCGCTATCCAGCATGCATCTAGTGTATTAACTCCAAAAGAAGGAAGTAATGCATTAAGAACGATGACATGATGTAGTCAAGATAAAAACATATAAGAATTCACCCCAACTTGTTATCCTTAATGGCAACAATACTCTCGTGTCAATTCCCCTTCTGTCACTAGGACTGAGCACCGCAAGATCGAACCCATTACCGAGCACTTCTTCCCATTGCAAGAAGATCTAATCTAGTTGGCCAAACCAAACCAAAACTTCGGAGAAGAAATACAAGGCTATACTAAATCATTCATAAGAGAGATCAGCAAAGAACTCAAATAAAACAAGGATAGATCTGATCATAAGCTCACAATTCATCGGATCCCAACAAACACACCGCACAAAGTCATTACATCGGATGGATCTCCATGAAGATCATGGAGACCATTGTATTGAGAATCACGAAGAGAGAGAGAGAGAGAGCCATCTAGCTACTACCTACGGACCTGTAGGTCTGTGGTGAACTACTCATGCATCATCGGAGAGGCGGCAAGGTTGATGTAGAGCCCCTCCGTGATGAGTTCCCCCTCCGGCGGAGTACCGGAGAAGGCCTCCGGATGGGATCTTGCTAGAACAGAGGCTTGCGGCGGCGAAAAAAGTATTTCGTGGACTCCCCTGAGGGTTTTGGAATTCTTCTGAATTTATAGTGGTGGAGGTAGGTCGGTTGGAGCAAGGAGGGGCCCACATGGCACTGGGGCGCCCCCTGGTGCCATGTGGGGCCCTCCAGCGTGATCTTCCTTGGCCTCCATGTTCCTGGTGATCCTTATCTTAAATAAAAAATCATCAAAAAGTTTCGGGACGATTCGATCTTATCTGATATTGATTTTCTGTAAAACAAAAATAGGGCAGAAAACAGGAACTGGCACGTGGCACTAAGTTAATAGGTTAGTCCCCAAAAATGATATAAAAATGTATAAAATGATAATAAAAACATCCAAGAATAATAATATCATAGCATGGAACAAGCAAAAATAATAGATACATTGGAGACGTATCAAGCATCCCCAAGCTTAACTCCTGCTCGTCCTCAAGTAGGAAAGTGATAATATAGATTTTTGATTGTAGAATGCTACCCAACATACTTCACATTACTTTCATAGCATAGACACGAGGACTTGTATGATTCAGAACAATAGTCTATAATTTGACATGAAGACATAGATACTCAAGTGATGCTAACAAACAACTATGCCTTTCAAAATAACAATGCTAAAGAAAATTATCCCTAGCCCATTATGCTCAATCATTGATCCATTCATGAAACACACTCGAATATCAATCATACTCCATGCACACACATGACCACATGACCCCCTAGTAGGTGCTTTTAATAAGAAGGATGAGACCCAACATAAAAGTAAATAGAAAGGCCCTTCGCTGAGGGAAGCATTGATTTACAGAGGTGCCAGAGCTCAAGTTTTAAAAAGAAATGATAAATTTATTTTGGGAGGCATGCTTTTTTCGTCAACGAGAACGACTTAAGGTTCCCAACACTTTTCACATTGGATACATCATAGGCTGTTCCCAAACAGAAAATAAATTTTTTGCTCCCCATCATCATTCCATGGTTTTGAGACTTTTGTCCCTTTTTTCCATTCACATCCGAAGGAGTTTGTTTTCCACCTTTCCTTATCACAGTCCATGGCTAGCCGTATTCACATGTGCCCTCCATACAAACACATTTCAAGGAAGTTCAATTTATTTTGGGACTGGGCATCCCTTATACCACCACACTCTCGTGCAATGACAAGTGAATAAACACTCATCGTGAGAATGACATATCCAACATAAAAATCATTGGCCACCCCTCACCGCTTCATGAGTGATACGGGCACACAAAAAGGAGAAATTAATTTTGAAATTTTTTAGAGATGGCACATGCAAATTTACTTAGGACGGTAATGAAATACCGTATATAGATAGATATGGTGGACACAATTGGCAAAACAAGTTTTAAGGTAAAGGATGTACAAGTAGAATTCCCACTTAGTACAAATGGAGGCTAGCATAAAGGTTGAGAAGCGACCAACTAAGAAACCATAATGATGCACATGCATACATAAAACATAACCAACACCAAATAATGCACCACAAGTAGGATATAACTTCATTGCATAACTATTGACTTTATGTTCTTGCATAGGGAATCATAAACCTTAACATCACTATTCATACAAGAGCATAATTACTCATGAACATAACTCTCATATCATCATCTACATATCTCAAAACTATTGCAAGGAATCAAGTTTTTCATGTCCCATAAAAATTTTATGCTAGTTTTCATTATTCTACTTGAATATTCATCACATGGGGACCAAGCTCATAGCTTGTGCAATTTACCATAACTATTTTCATACTCTCAAAAAGATATAAGTGAAGAAGAGAGCAAGTTTCTTCCAAACATAACTAGCAATCTCAAAAAGATATAAGTGAAGCAAGAGAACAAGTTTCTTCAAAACATTCGCACCATAGTGCTCAAAAAGATATAAGTGAAGCACTAGAGCAACCACCTAGCTCAACAAATTTAAGTGAAGCACAAAGAGAAATTCTAATAAATTATGATGACGTGAGGCCATCTCAAGCAAATGTGTTCATAGGTGATGATTGTGACAAACAAAAAAGCAAAGACTCATAACATACAAGACGCTCCAAGCAAAACACATATCATGTGACGAATAAAAATATAGCCTCTAGTGTGTTACCGATAGTCGTTAGAAGAAAGAGGGGATGCCTTCCGGGGCATCCCAAGCTTAGACGATTGAGTCTCCTAGGATATTACCTTGGGGTGGCTTGGGCATCACCAAGCTTAGGCTTTTGCATCTCTTCATTCCTTCATCCATCGTCGTAACACCCAAAACTTGAAAACTTCAATCACACAAAACTCAACAAAACCTTCGTGAGATCCGTTAGTATAACCAAACAAATTACTACTATAAGTACTGTCCAAAACCCATTCAAATTTTATTTTGCATTATAGGTACTGTGTTCTCACTTTCCCATTGCTTGCATCCCCCGATACAATCCATAGTTTCATCAAAACAAGCAAACAATGCATAGAAAACAGAATCTGTCAAGAACAGAACAGTCTGTAGCAATCTGTCGAAAAGCTATACTTCTGAAACTCCAAAAATTCTGAAAAATTAGGACAATGTGGAAAATTTGTATATCAATCACCTGTAAGAAATTCAGATACATTAGACGCTCTGACGAATTTATAAAATTCCTGGACTGGGCGTCAAAGTTTCTGTTTTTTCACAGAATTGCATTCACAAGCATCCACATCATCCCAAAGGTCTTACTTGGCACAAACACTAATTATAATATAAAAACCAACTCAAAACAGTGGCAAATAAAGGATAATCTAAAGAACAGAAACAAAAAGTGAAAAATAAAAATTTATTTTATTCGTTGGGTTGCCTCCCAACAAGCGCTATCGTTTTACGCCCCTAGCTAGGCATAAAGCAATACATCAAGTATTGTCATCTTTGGATTTTGCTATCTTGTTAAAATTTTGTTCAAATCCGGGAGGCTCTTTACGCTTCCCATTTTCCGAAGAAGAAGAATCCATTCTGAGGTCTAAGATATCCAACCATTTATTGCAAAGGGTGAGTAGAGTATTAGTACAGTTGATATTCCCACAAACATGTTTGACAGGTTCATGGGACTTTTGTAGTTCAACCATATTTTTCTGCAAGTCACCCAACTTGTCCAAAATTTGGGCACCCTCTTTAGTGAAGACAAAAGTTTTTTGCAATGGGGGTGTTCCCAACATATCCACTATTATTTCATAAGTGGTGCTGGCCTCATTTTCAACAAAGTTCCCCTTTGTGGCAAAATCCAAAAGTTGTCTATGATGCATAGCCAAGCCAATATAAAAGGTACGAATCAAGATTTTCAGATCTCCTTTGATAGAGCAAATACGAAAATATTCCAAAAATCGATACCAAGCTTCTTTAAGATTTTCTCCTTGTTTTTGTTTGAAGTAAACTACTTCAAAATCTGGTGACAAAGGAGGGATAGAAGCGCTAGCCATAGCGATAAAAATGATGAACACAAAAACGGCGAAGGAAAAGGGGCAAATAAAAGTGGCAAAAGAAAAGGCAAATATTTTTTGTAAATTTTTTTAGAAGTGGGGGAGATGAAAACGAGAGGCAAATGGCAAATAAAGTAAATGCAAAGGTAAGAGTTGAGAGGATAGGTACATGGTAATGTTGATGATGTCTCCCCGGCAACGGCGCCAGAGATTCTTCCTGCTACTTGTAGACTGTGTTGGATTTTTATCCCCGAAGAGAAGAGGATGATGCAGCACAATAGAGTAAGTATTTCCCTCAGTTAAGAAACCAAGGTTATCAATCCAGTAGGAGAACCAAGCAAAACCACGTAAACAGCACCTACACAGAAAATGCAAACCCTCGCACCCAACACAAATGAGAGATTGTCAATCTCTCGGCGGTCAAGTAACGAGATTAAATGGTATATGATAGATTGATAGATTGATAAGTAAATAAAATATAAATAAATGCAGCAAGTGTTTTTGGTATTTTGTATAAATAAACAAGATAGATCTTATAGTAGAAGTAGACCCGGGGGCCGTAGAGTTCACTAGTGGCATCTCTCTCAAGAAAATAGCATACGGTGGCTAAACAAATTACTGTTGGCCAATTGATAGAAAAGCAAATAATTATGACGCTATCCAAGGCAATGATCATGATATAGGCATCACATCCAAATCAAGTAGACCGACTCTTGCCTACATCTACTACTATTACTTCACACATCGACCGCTATCCAGCCTGCATCTATTGTATTAAGTCCAAAAGAATGAAGTAATGCATTAAGAATGATGACATGATGTAGTCAAGATAAAAACATATAAGAATTCACTCCAACTTGTTATCCTTAATGGCAACAATACTCGCATGTCAATTCCCCTTCTGTCACTAGGACTGAGCACCGCAAGATCGAACCCATTATCGAGCACCTCTTCCCATTGCAAGAAGATCTAATCTAGTTGGCCAAACCAAACCAAACCTTCGGAGAAGAAATACAAGGCTATACTAAATCATGCGTAATAGAGATCAGCAAAGAACTCAAATAAAACAAGGATAGATCTGATCATAAACTCACAATTCATCGGATCCCAACAAACACACCGCACAAAGTCATTACATCGAATGGATCTCCATGAAGATCATGGAGACCATTGTATTGAGAATCACAAAGAGAGAGAGAGAGAGCCATCTAGCTACTACCTACGGACCCGTAGGTCTGTGGTGAACTACTCACGCATCATCAAAGAGCGGCAAGGTTGATGTAGAGCCCCTCCGTGATGAGTTCCCCCTCCGGCGGAGTACCAGAGAAGGCCTCCAGATGGGATCTTGCGAGAACAGAGGCTTGCGGAAGCGGAAAAAGTATTTCATGGACTCCCCTGTGGGTTTTGGAATTCTTCTGAATTTATAGTGGTGGAGGTAGTTCGGTTCGAGCAAGGAGGGGCCCACATGGCACTGGGGCGCCCCCCCTTGTGGCGCGCCCTGCTGCCATGTGGGGCCCTCCAGCGTGATCTCCCTTGGCCTCCAAGTTCCGGGTGATCCTTATCTTCAATAAAAAATCCTCAAAAAGTTTCGGGACGATTCGATCTTATCTGATATTGATTTTCTGTAAAACAAAAACAGGGCAGAAAACAGGAACTGGCACGTGGCACTAAGTTAATAGGTTAGTCCCCAAAAATGATATAAAAATTGTATAAAATGATAATAAAAACATCCAAGAATAATAATATCATAGCATGGAACAAGCAAAAATAATAGATACGTTGGAGACGTATCAGGGACTAACCTACTAACTTAGTGTCCAGTGCTAGTTGCTGTTTTCTGCATGTTTTTTGCTTTACAGAAAATCAATACCAAACAAAGTCCAGATGCCACAAAACTTTTTGGAGATTTTTTTCTGGCAATGAAGGACCCAGGAAGCTTCGGGAAGACACCAGAAGGCAAGGGACGTGGCCACAAGCCAACCCCTGGTGCGCCCAGGTGCCTTGTGGGCCCCCCTTTGCTCCGTTTGACCTAATTCTTCCCCTATAAATTCCCAAATATTCTCAAACCATCAGGGGAGTCCATGATATACTTTTTCCACCGCCGCAAGCCTCTGTTCTCGAGAGATCCCATCTGGAGGCCTTTTTCGGTATTCCGTCGGAGGGGGAATCCACCACGGAGGGGCTTTACATCAACCTTGCTGCCCTTCCGATGATGCTTGAGTAATTTACCACGGACCTTCGGGTACATAGTTAGTAGCTAGATGGCTTCTTCTCTCTCTTTGTTCTTCAATACAATGTTCTCCTCGATGTTCTTGGAGATCTATCCGATGTAATCACTTTTGTGCGGTGTGTTTGTTGGGATACAATGAATTGTGTGTTTATGATCAGATCTATCCATGAAAGTATTTGAGTTTTTTATTCTTCTCTGAACTATTTTATGCATGATTGTTATATCCTCGTATTTCTTCTCCGATCTATTGATTTGATTTGGCCAACTAGATTGATTTATCTTGCCATGGGAAGAGGTGTTTTGTAATGGGTTCGATCTTGCGGTGCTCAATCCCAGTGACAGAAGGGGACATGACACGCATGTATCGTTGCTATGAAGGGTAAAAAGATGGGATTTATTCATACGTGGGTTTATCTTGTCTACATCATGTCATCTTTCTTAAAGCATTACTCCGTTCTTTATGAACTTAATACTCTAGATGCATGCTGGATAGCGGTCGATGTGTGTAGTAATAGTAGTAGATGCAGGCAGGAGTCGGTCTATAAATCTTTGACATGATGCCTATAAACATGATCATTGCCTTGGATACCATCATAATTATTTGCTTTTCTGTCAATTGCCCAACAGTAATTTGTCTACCCACCCTATGCTATTTCTATGAGAGAAGCCTCTAGTGAAAACTATGGCCCCCGGGTCTATCTTTATCATATATTAAAATCCTAAAAATACTTGCTGCACTTTTCTTTTATTTATTTTATTTTTGCTTTATATATTTATCTATCACATACAATTTAATCTCGCACTTTACCGTCGTGGGAATGACAACCCATCGTTCGCGTTGGGTGTGAGGAGTGTGTGCTTGTGTGCAGGTGCTGTTTGTTGGGAAACGTTGCATGGAAAACAAAAAATTTCTACGCACATGAAAGATCTATCCATGGAGATGCATAGCTACAAGAGGGGGAGAGCATCTACATACCCTTGTAGATTGCTAAGCGGAAGCGTATATAACGCGGTTGATGTAGTCGTACTTTTCGCGATCCGATCACGATCCAACCGATCTAGTGCCGAACGGACGGCACCTCCGAGTTTAGCACACGTGCGGCTCGATGACGTCTCCTCCTTCTTGATCCAGCAAGAGGGTGAGGAGAAGTAGATGGGATCACAACTAACACGACGGCATGGTGGTGATGGTGGTGGTGGAGCACCGACAGCGCTTCGCTAAGCGTCGCCGGGATGAGGCGGTGGAACTACGGAGTAACGGGAGAGAGAGGGGCACTAAGGGCTTGGTCTATCCTCTTGGGGCGCACCCTCCCCTCTATATATAGGTGGAGGGGTGTGGGGAACAGCCCCTCCAAACCTTAAGGCGCAGCCAAGGGGGGAGGAGGTGGAATCCTGGTCCTCCTTCCCTTCCATACAAAGGTGGACTTTCCACCTTTCCCAACTGCATGGGCCTTGAGGGACTTGTGTGCGCTAGGCCCAATAAGGCCATGGCGCCTCCCCTCAGCCCATGCTGGCCCTTGGAACATGGTGGAACCCTTGGTGGACTTCCAGACCCCTCTGTAAGTTTCTGGAAGCTTCCCGGTACAATACCGAAAAAACTGCAGCTTTTTTCGGAACCCAAAATATGGCTTCCCATATATAAATCTTTACCTCTCGACCATTCCGAGACTCCTTGTGATGTCCGGGATCTCATCCGGGACTCCGAACAACATTAGGTTACCACTCATGAAATATCCCAATACTTACTCTAGTGTCAACGAACGTTAAGCGTGCGACCCTGTAGGTTCGGGAATCATGTAGTCATAACCGAGACACCTCTCCGGTCAATAACCAATAGCGGGACCTGGATGCCCATATTGATTCCTACATATTCCACGAAGATCTTTATTGGTCGAACCTTTATGACAACATACGTAGTTCCCTTTGTCTGTCGGTATGTTACTTGCCCGAGATTCGATCGTCGGTATCTCCATACCTAGTTCAATCTCGTTACCGGCAAGTCTCTTTACTCATTCCGTAACACATCATCCTGCAACTAACTCCTTAGTCACTTTGATTGCAAACTTCTTGTGATGCTGTATTACCAAGAGGGCCTAGAGATACCTCTCCGTCATACGGAGTGACAAATCCCAATCTCGATCCATGCCAACTCAACAGACACCTTCGGAGATACCTATAGAGTACCTTTATGATCACCCAGTTATGTTGTGACGTTTGATACACACAAGGCATTCATCTGGAGTCTGGGAGTTGCATGATCTCATGGTCGAAGAAACATGTATTTGACATTAAGAAAGCAGTAGCAATAAACTAAACGATCATATGCTATGCTAACAGATGGGTCTTGTCCATCACATCATTCTCCTAATGATGTGATCCCGTTATCAAATGACAACTCATGTCTATGGTTAGGAAACCTTAACCATCTTTGATCTACGAGCTAGTCTAGTAGAGGCTTACTAGGGACACGGTATTTGTTTATGTATTCACACATGTATTTAAGTTTCCGGTCAATACAGTTCTAGCATGAATAATAAACCTTTATCACGAACAAGGAAATATGATAATAACTAATTTATTATTGCCTCTAGGGCATATTTCCAACAGTCTCCCACTTGCACTAGAGTCAATAATCTAGTTCACATCGCCATGTGATTAACACCCAATGAGTTCTGGGGTTTGATCATGTTTTGCTTGTGAGAGAGGTTTTAGTCAAATGGGTCTGCAACATTCAGATGGATGTTTTTTTGCAAATCATTAGGTCATACTATAGATGCTGCTATCACGCTTCACTTGGAGCTATTCCAAATGACTGGTCCACTATACGTATCCGGTTTGCTACTCAGAGTCATCCGGATCGGTGTCAACGCTTGCATCGACGTAACCCTTTACGACGAACTCTTTATCACCTCCATAACCGAGAAACATTTCCTTACTACTCTAGTTAATAAGGATAATTTTGACCGCTGTTTAGTGATCCACTCCTAGATCACTCTTGTACCCCCTTGCCAGACATGTGGCAAGGCACACATTAGGTGTGGTACTCAGCATGGCATACCGTATAGAGCCTATGGATAAGGCAAAGGGGATGACCTTCGTCCTTTCTCTTTCTTCTGCCATGGTCGATCTTTGAGTCTTACTCAACTTCACACCTTACAATACAGGCAAGAACTCCTTTTTTCACTGATCCATTTTGAACTCCTTTAAAATCTTGTCAAGGTATGTACTCAATGAAAGTCTTATCAAGCGTCTTGATCTATCTCTATAGATCTTGATGTCCAATATGTAAGCATCTTCACCGAGGGTTTTTTTTCTTGAAAAAATTCTTATTCATTTATTATTTTATGCTATCCAGAAATTCTATATCATTTCCAATCAACAATATGTCATCCACATATAATATCAGAAATGCTATAGAGCTCCCATTCACTTTCTTGTAAATACAGGCTTCACCATAAGTCTGTATAAAACCAAAATGCTTTGATCACCTCATCAAAGTGTATATTCCAACTCCGAGATACTTGCACTAGTCCATAGATGGATTGTTGGAGCTTGCACACTTTGTTAGCACCCTCAGGATCGACAAAATCTTCTGGTTGTATCATATACAACTCTTCTTCAAGGAACCCGTTAAGGAATGCAGTTTTGACGTCCATTTGCCAGATTTCGTAATCATAAAATAACAAAATTGCTAACATGATTCTGACAGACTTAAGCATCACTCTTGCGTTTTCACGCTTCCACAAAACTCATATTTTGCGTGGGCTTGGCTTTGTATATATGTGAATCATTGATTGAAACCTGATTCCTCAGACTGAGCTATGGAGCAACTATCTGCAATAGTGTCCCATTGACCAAAGCCTACTTGGAACCATACTAAGTTCATGAATGAACTATATGATTCAACAACTTGTTTGTCGCTTCTAAAGCGTCAACATACTTAGCCTTTGTTATAGAATTTGCCACAGTATCTTGTTTGGAACAATTTCCAACTAACTGTGCCACCATATTGTGTGTAACACAAAACCCTCAATTCAAAACAAAAATCGCATGGAGAAACAGTGAAGACTGTATCGATGTAACCTTTTACAATGAACTCTTCATGATTTACGCTTGCGAGAAAACATGCCATCAGTGCTTCTTTAGTACTCAATGACACTTTTTCACTATTGTCCCATGATCAGTACTTTTGATCACTTTGGTATCTATACTCGTAACACCTTGGGAGTATCGGACATATCTGGTTGTTTTACATACCATGGAATACATGATTAATCAAAACACAAGAGTGTGTGGAATCTCCAGCATGTATTTTACTCATCAGTGTTTTGGGACACTGAGTCTTGCAAAAACTCTTTCCATGTGACTTCGGCAAGAATCACTCCTTGACGTTTTTAGTGCTAAAATGTTTTAGCATCTTGTCAATATGTATTTTTGCTTAGCCCCATTAGGTAAATCTATCTCCATAGATCATCATGCCTAATATCAAGGCTATTTAGCCCAAGCAATTCATCGAAAAACTATTTTCAAATGAAGTTCTAACTCGTGTCAAGAAATATATTTCCATTTAACAATGTGTCAAGCACACAAGGTGTTTTAGAAATATTATTATGCTCCCACTTACTTTCTTGAATCACAAGCATATTCGTTAGCCATTGATGAAGTCAAACCCCTTTGACCATTTCATCAAAACACGAAGATTCCAACTCCATTTTGCTCTCTTCTGTCCATCGCTGGAACTCTGAAGTTTGCACAATCACTAGCATCCTCTGGATTGACAAAATACCTTGGACTGTAACACATGCAAGTCCTTGGTTTCATTTCCATCAGATGGAAATCCTATCGTCATCCATGTTTCATATCTCATGATTTGAAATATGTATTAATTGCTAGTTCAACCCGAACCGACTTTAAGCATCGCTATGGTGAAACAACCTCATCGTAGTCAACTCCTTGAACTTGTTATTGCAACAAGTCGAGCTTTATGGATAAAACATTTTTATCCGTAGTTTTTAGTTCCATAAATATTCGTTAGACTCTAAGTCTTCCGAAAGGTGTATCAAGATTTTAATCTTGAATCACTTATATGGAAACTATCTCGGATTGTATTGGCATTTAGCCAATTCTGGAGTTAGGGCCCATCAACGCTTCCTTGTGTATCGTAGGTATACTGTTGTCTAAGAACAATATCTCGTTTGCGCACCCGAGAGGTTTGCACGAGCTTTGCCTACGTGGTTCAGCTACAAGTTCGACCGAAGTCCATACATCTCATGTAGAGGCTTCCGTATCAGTCGCAGTAGGGAACTCTGGAATCACTTCCAAGGTCTCTTTCCTTTTATCTGATGACGAAGATACTTGTTATCTCGTCGAGTTGCACTGTCCTCCCACTCACCTTTTTACAAGAACTATTCTGTTTAAAAGCATACCGTTTTGTGGCAAAATCCTTTGCCTCGGTAAAGGGGTGGGGGGAATACCCAATAACTTGGGATAACCTACAAAGTAGCACTTGTCTGATTTGGAATAGGTTTGTAACATTTTACACAAGCCCCATATTCCAAATGTTTAAGAAAAGATATAACATGGCTGGGCGTACCATACCATGGCATCATTTCAACAGACCCGATGGAGCTCTTTTCAGTGTAAAAGCCGCAGTCTGTAAAGCATCACTTTAAAAGGAATAATGGCAAATTTATTTATGTCATCCTTGATCTTACCATGTCATGAATGGTTCGATTACATCTTCATGGACTTTCGACTTGCAGTGGTGTTCCGGGAGGTGCAAGTTATGAAACCCCTTTCACAACTCATCAGACATTCGCTAAACTTGTAACTCAAATATTCCTTTCTGCAATCGAATTGTAGAAACATAATTTTCTTGTTACAATAACTTCTACTTCATTTTTGAAAACCTTTCGAATGATTTCAAAAGATCCAGGCTTACGTCTCATCAAGTAAATATCCATATATCTACTTGAGTCATTTCTGATGATAGATAAATCCACTGCCAGCAACAACATTTATTGGACTACACACATCACGATGTATGATCATCAATAAGTTTGTTGCTCGTTCCTTATGGCCTGTGAACGGTATTTCAGTCACTTCACTTTTCGGAGGAAAGTTGCAAGTGTCAGATGATTCCAAATCAAACGACTTCAAAATCCATCATAATAGAATTTTCCATGCGGGTTTCTCCAATGTGACCAAATGCAGTGCCACACATGTGTGGTATTCTTTTAGTGTTGCAACATTTAGCATCAATGTTATGGATGTATCATATTAACATCAATATTCATAACATACATCTCATCTTGGATGGAAGCATGGCCCTTTATGTTATTCATAATACTGAACAATAATTGTTCTTTTATGAACAACTCTTTTGCAACAACATTGTGCAATGGGCTAGAGTGTATGAACTCTAAAATGAATTTTGAAAGTAAACACACAGGTAATATATTATTCTCATTATTCATAACATACATCTCATTCATAATGAATGTATGGCCCTTATGTTATTCATAACACCGAACATAAAAAGTTCTCTTATATATGACAACCTTCTTGCAAGATACCTTATGCAATGGGCTAGAGTGTATGAAACTCCAAAAATGAATTACGAAAATAAATACATATGGTAATACACCGATGGAAGGTATAGTACCTATTACTATATTCCCAGCACGTATCAAAACTTCACCCCGGCGAGTCCTTTAGGCCATAGTAGTTCTTGCATCGAGTTGGAACAGAATGCAATCGAGCGGGTATCTTTGTGATCAACTCACAATACCCAAGAATCAGTGATTAACAATTTAATCACAATTCCTAAGAACTATTTCTTTGACCAGCCTTCTACACATCAATAACTTGTATGACATTCATACATGAGCTGGATATTCCAGTCTTCTCTCTTTTTTCCTACTTCTAACAGTTTAACTTTCAGTATTTCTCCTACTCTTAGAAGAAGCACCCAACTTAAGAGCGACATTAGCCACGGACTTCCTAGGCGTGAAAGTTTCACTAATGATACGTCTCCAACATATCTATAATTTTTTATTGTTCCATGCTATTATATTATCTATTTTGGATGTTTTATATGCATTAATATGCTATTTTATATTATTTTTGGGACTAACCTATTAACCTAGAGCCCAGTGCTAGTTTCTGTTTTTGTCCTTGTTTTTGAGTTTCGCAGAAAAGGAATGCCAAATGGAGTCCAAACGGAATAAAACTTTCATGATGATTTTTCTTGGACCAGAAGGAAACCAGGAGACATGGAGAAGAAGTCAGAGGAGCCACGAGGCGGCCACAAGGACGGAGGGCGCGCCCAGTGGGGTAGGGCGCGCCTCCCACCCTTGTGGGCCCCTCGTGCACTTCCTGACCTAATTCTTTCGCCTATATATATTCATATATCCCCAAAACAACAGAGGCATCCACGAAAAGACTTTGCCACCGCCGCAACCTTCTGTACCCGTGAGATCCCATCTAGGGACCTTTTCCGGCACCCTGCCGGAGGGGGATTCGATCACGGAGGGCTTCTACATCAACACGATTGACCTTCCGATGAAGCGTGAGTAGTTTACCACAGACCTACGGGTCCATAGCTAGTAGCTAGATAGCTTTTTCTCTCTCTTTGATTCTCAATACCATGTTCTCCTCGATGTTCTTGGAGATCTATTCGATGTAATACTTTTTTGCGGTGTGTTTGCCGAGATCCGATGAATTGTGGATTTATGATCAGCTTATCTATGAATATTATTTGAATCTTCTCTGAATTCTTATATGCATGATTTGATATCTTTGTAATTCTCTTTGAACTATCGGTTTGGTTTGGCCAACTAGATTGGTTTTTCTTGCAATGGGAGAAGTGCTTAGCTTTGGGTTCAATCTTGCGGTGTCCTTTCCCAGTGACAGTAGGGGCAGCAAGGCACATATTGTATTGTTGCCATCGAGGATAAAAAGATGGGGTTTTCATCATATTGCTTGAGTTAATTCCTCTACCTCATGTCATCTTACTTAATGCATTACGCTGTTCTTTATGAACTTAATACTCTAGATGCATGCTGGATAGCGGTCGATGTGTGGAGTAATAGTAGTAGATGCAGAATCGTTTCGGTCTACTTGACACGGACGTGATGCCTATATTCATGATCATTGCCTTACATATCGTCATAACTTTGCGCTTTTCTATCAATTGCTCGGCAGTAATTTGTTCACCCAGCGTATTATTTTCTATCTTGAGAGAAGCCTCTAGTGAAACCTATGGCCCCCGGGTCTATTTTCCATCATATAATCTTCTACTTTTCATCATACAAGTTTCCGATCTACTATTTTGCAATCTTTTACTTTCCGATCTATAAAACAAAAATACCAAAAATATTTACTTTATCGTTTATCTATCTATATCAGATCTCACTTTTGCAAATAACCGTGAAGGGATTGACAACCCCTTTATCGCGGTGGGTGCAAGTTGTTTGATTGTTTGTGCAGGTATTCGGTGATTTGTGCCCTGTCTCCTACTAGATTGATACCTTGGTTCTCAAACTGAGGGAAATACTTATCTCTACTTTGCTGCATTACCCTTTCCTCTTCAAGGGAAAAACCAACGCAAGCTCAAGAAGTAGCAGGAAGAATTTCTGGCGCCGTTGCCGGGGAGACCTACGCCAAGTCAAGCATAACAAGTACCCATCATAAAATCTCATCTATTGCATTACATTATTTGCCATTTGCCTCTCATTTTCCTCTCCCCCACTTCTAAAATGATTTTCAAAAAGATTTGCCTTTTTCATCGCCCCTCTCTTTGCCTCTTCTTCGCCCCTCTTCCGTTCGTCTTCTTCGTTTGCTTTTTGTGTGCTCGTGTGTTGGATTGCTTGCTTTGTCATGATGGCTCAAGAGAATACCAAATTGTGTGACTTTTCCAACACCAATAACAATGATTTTATTAGTACTCCGATTGCTCCCGCCACTAGTGTGGAATCTTGTGAAATTAATGCCGCTTTGCTGAATCTTGTTATGAAAGATCAATTTTATGGCCTTCCTAGTGAAGATGCCGCATCCCATCTAAACAATTTTGTTGATTTGTGTGATATGCAAAAGAAAAAAGATGTGGATAATGATATTGTTAAATTGAAGCTATTTCCGTTCTCACTACGAGATCGTGCTAAAACTTGGTTTTCATCTTTGCCTAAAAATAGTATTGATTCATGGAATAAGTGTAAAGATGCTTTTATTTCCAAGTATTTTCCTGCAGCTAAGATCAACTCCCTTAGGAATGATATTATAAATTTTAAGCAACTTGATCATGAACATGTTGCACAATCTTGGGAGAGAATGAAATTGATGATACGAAATTGCCCTACTCATGGTTTGAATTTGTGGATGATTACACAAATTTTTTATGCCGGATTGAATTTTGCTTCTCGTAATCTTTTAGATTCGGCCGCGGGAGGCACTTTTATGGAAATTACTCTAGGAGAAGCTACTAAACTTCTAGATAATATTATGGTTAATTATTCTCAATGGCATACCGAAAGATCTTCCACTAGTAAAAAAGTGCATGCGATTGAAGAGATTAATGTTTTGAGTGGAAAGATGGATGAACTTATGAAATTATTTTCTAGCAAGAGTGCTTCTTTGGATCCTAATGATATGCCTTTGTCCACTTTGATGGAAAATAATAATGAACCTATGGATGTGAATTTTGTTGGTAGGAACAATTTTGGTAATAACGCGTATAGAGGCAATTTTAATCCTAGGCCGTTTCCTAGTAATTCCTCCAATAATTATGATAATTCCTACAACAATTCTTATGGAAATTATAATAAGATGCCCTCTGATTTTTAGAATAGTGTTAAAGAATTTATGAGTTCGCAAAAGAATTTCAATGCTTTGATTGAAGAAAAATTGCTTAAGATTGATGATTTGGCTAGGAACGTGGATAGAATTTCTCTTAATGTTGACTCTTTGAAACTTAGATCTATTGCACCCAAGCATGATATCAATTGAGTCTCTCAAAGCTATGAGAATTTCCATTGATGAGTGCAAAGAAAGAACCGCTAAGATGAGTGCTAAAAAAGATTGGTTTGTAAAAACCTGTTCTTCTTGTTTTCGTGAAAATAATGATGAAGATCTTAAAGTGATTGATGTGACACCTATTGAATCTTTGTTTTGCAATATAAATCTTGATAAAGATTGGACTGGAGATGAGTCAACTTTAGTTAAAAGGCGTCCCAATGTTTCGGAGGTTTTAGATCTTGATGCAAAAATTGATAAAAGTGGGATTGGAGAGGTCAAAACTTCAAGTAGCAATGAACCCACTCTTTTAAATTTCAAGGAATTTAATTATGATAATTGTTCTTTAATAGATTGTATTTCCTTATTGCAATCCATGTTGAATTCTCCTCATGCTTACAATCAAAACAAAGCTTTTACTAAACATATCGTTGATGCTATGATGAATTCTTTTGAAGAAAAGCTTGAATTGGAAGTTTCTATCCCTAGAAAACTTTATGATGAGTGGGAACCTACTATTAAAATTAATATTAAAGATTATGAGTGTTATGCTTTGTGTGATTTGGGTGCTAGTGTTTCCATGATTCCAAAAACATTATGTGATGTGTTAGGTTTTCGTGAATTTGATGATTGTTCTTTAAATTTGCATCTCGTGGATTCCACTATTAAGAAACCTATGGGAAGGATTAATGATGTTATTATTGTTGCAAATAGGAATTATGTGCCCGTAGATTTCATTGTTCTTGATATAGATTGCAATCCTACGTGTCCTATTATTCTTGGTAGACCTTTCCTTAGAACGATTGGTGCAATTATTGATATGAAAGAAGGAAACATTAGATTTCAATTTCCGTTAAGGAAGGGCATGGAGCACTTTCCTAGAAAGAAAATTAAATTTCCATATGAATCTATAATGAGAGCTACTTATGGATTGCATACCAAAGATGACAATACCTAGATCTATTCGTGTTTTTATGCCTAGCTATGGGCGTTAAACAATAGCGCTTGTTGGGGAGGCAACCCAATTTTCTTTTTATTTTTATTTTTTTGGTTCTGTTTTTCAATAAATAATTCATATAGCCTCTGGTTAGATGTGGTTTTATGTTTTAATTAGTGTTTGTGCCAAGTAAGACCTTTGGGATGGCTTACAGTGATAGTTGATTTGATCTTGCTGAAAAACAGAAACTTTTGCGTCCAGTATCAGAATTTCAATAATTCACTGGAGCTTGGAAAAACCCTGAATTTTTTATACAAGATTTATTTACAAATTTCCTCTATTTTCATATATTTTAAGAATTTTTGGAGTTACATAAGTATTATAACAATTCGGATCTTAGCAGACTGCTCTGTGTTTGACCGATTATGTTTTCTTTGTGTTGTTTGCTTATTTTGATGAATCTATGGGTAGTATCGGAGGGTATGAACCATGGAAAAGTTGGAATACATTAGATATTACACCAATATAAATAAAGAATGAGTTCACAACAGTACCAAAGTGGTGATTTATTTTCTTATACTAACGGAGCTTATGAGATTTTCTGTTGAGTTTTGTGTTGTGAAGTTTTCAAGTTTTTGGGTAAGGATTTGATGGACTATGGAATAAGGAGTGGCAAGAGCCTAAGCTTGGGTATGCCCAAGGCACCCCAAGGTAATATTAAAGGACAACCAAGAGCCTAAGCTTGGGGATGCCCCGGAAGGCATCCCCTCTTTCGTCTTCATCTATCGGTAACTTTACTTGAGGCTATATTTTTATTCACCACATGATATGTGTTTTGCTTGGAGCGTCTTGTACAATTTGAGTCTTTGATTTTTAGTTTTCCACAATAATCCTTTATGTACACACCTTTTGATAGGGACACGCATGAATCGTGATTTATTAGAATACTCCATGTACTTCACTTATATCTTTTGAGCTAGGCAGTTTTGCTCTAGTACTTCACTTATATCTTTTTAGAGCACGGCGGTGGCTTTATTTTATAAAAATTATTGAACTCTCATGCTTCACTTATATTATTTTGAGAGTCTTTAAAAAGCATGGTAATTTGCTTTGGTTATAAATTTAGTCCTAATATGAAAGGCATCCAAGAGGGATATAATAAAAACTTTCATATAAAGTGCATTGAATACTATGAGAAGTTTGATTCCTTATGATTGTTTTGAGATATAAAGATGGTGATATTAGAGTCATGCTAGTGAGTAATTGTTAAGGTTTGTGATTCCCGTAGCATGCACGTATGGTGAACCATTATGTGATGAAGTCGGAGCATGATTTATTTATTGATTGTCTTCCTTATGAGTGGCGGTTGGGGACGAGCGATGGTTTTTTCCTACCAATCTATCCCCCTAGGAGCATGCACGTAGTACTTTGTTTCGATAACTAATATATTTTTGCAATAAGTATGTGAGTTCTTTATGACTAATGTTGAGTCCATGGATTATACGCACTCTCACCCTTCCACCATTGCTAGCCTCTCTAGTGCCGCGCAACTTTCGCCGGTACCATACACCCACCATATACCTTCCTCAAAACAGCCACCATACCTACCTATTATGGCATTTCCATAGCCATTCCGAGATATATTGCCATTCAACTTTCCACCTTTCCGTTTATTATGACACGCTTCATCATTGTCATATTGCTTTGCATGATCATGTAGTTTACATCGTAATTGTGGCAAAGCCACTGTTCACAATTCTTTCATACATGTCACTCTTGATTCATTGCACATCCCGGTACACCGTCGGAGGCATTCATATAGTCATATTTTGTTCTAAGAATCGAGTTGTAATTCTTGAGTTGTAAGTAAATAAAAGTGTGATGATCTTCATTATTAGAGCATTGTCCCATGTGAGGAAAGGATGATGGAGACTATGATTCCCCCACAAGTCGGGATGAGACTCCGGATGAAAAAAAAAGAGGCCAGAGAAGGCCCAAATAAAAAAATGAGAGAAAAGAGAGAAGGGGCAATGTTAGTATCCTTTTACCACACTTGTGCTTCAAAGTAGCACCGTGATCTTCATGATAGAGAGTCTCCTATGTTGTCACTTTCATTTACTAGTGGGAATTTTTCATTATAGAACTTGGCTTGTATATTCCAATGATGGGCTTCCTCAAATTGCCCTAGGTCTTTGTGAGCAAGCGAGTTGGATGCACACCCACTTAGTTTCTTTTTGAGCTTTCATAAACTTATAGCTCTAGTGCAACCGTTGCATGGCAATCCCTACTCACTCACATTGATATCTATTGATGGGCGTCTCCATAGCCCGTTTATACGCCTAGTTGATGTGAGACTATCTCCCTCTTTTTGTCTTCTCCACAACCACCTTCTATTCCACCCATAGTGCTATGTCCATGGCTCACGCACATGTACTGCGTGAAAGTTGAAAAAGTTTGAGAACATCAAAAATATGAAACAATTGCTTGGCTTGTCATCGGGGTTGAGCATGATTTGAATATTTTGTGTGATGAAGATGGAGCATAGCCAGATTATATGATTTTGTAGGGATAAGCTTTCTTTGGCCATGTTATTTTGAGAAGACATAATTGCCTTGTTAGTATGCTTGAAGTATTATTGTTTTTATGTCAATATTAAACTTTTGTTTTGAATCCTACGGATCTGAACATTCATGCCACAGTGAACAAAATTACATGGATAAATATGTTAGGTAGCATTCCACATAAAAAATTATGTTTTTATCATTTACCTACTCAAGGACGAGCAGGAATTAAGCTTGGGGATGCTTGATACGTGTCCAACGTATCTATAATTTTTTATTGTTCCATGCTATTATATTATCTGTTTTGGATGTTTTATATGCATTAATATGCTATTTTATATTATTTTTGGGACTAACCTATTAACCTAGAGCCCAGTGCCAGTTTCTGTTTTTTCCTTGTTTTTGAGTTTCGCAGAAAAGGAATACCAAACGGAGTCCAAACGGAATAAAACTTTCGCGATGATTTTTCTTGGACCAGAAGGAAACCAGGAGACTTGGAGATGAAGTCGGAGGAGCCACGAGGTGGCCACAAGGACAGAGGGCGCGCACAGGGGGTAGGGAGCGCCCCCCACCCTTGTGGGCCCCTCGTGCACTTCCTGACCTAATTCTTTCGCCTATATATATTCATATATCCCCAAACCAACAGAGGCATCCACGAAAAGACTTTTCCACCGCCGCAACCTTCTGTACCTGTGAGATCCCATCTAGGGACCTATTCCGGCACCCTGCCGGAGGGGGATTCAATCACGGAGGGCTTCTACATCAACACCATTGCCCTTCCGATGAAGCGTGAGTAGTTTACCATAGACCTACGGGTCCATAGCTAGTAGCTAGATGGCTTCTTCTCTCTCTTTGATTTTCAATACCATGTTCTCCTCGATGTTCTTGGAGATCTATTCGATGTAATACTTTTTTGCGGTGTGTTTGCCGAGATCCGATGAATTGTGGATTTATGATCACCTTATCTATGAATATTATTTGAATCTTCTCTGAATTCTTATATGCATGATTTGATATCTTTGTAATTCTCTTCGAACTATCGGTTTGGTTTGGGCAACTAGATTGGTTTTTCTTGCAATGGGAGAAGTGCTTAGCTTTGGCTTCAATCTTGCGGTGTCCTTTCCCAGTGACAGTACGGGCAGCAAGGAACGTATTGTATTGTTGCCATCGAGGATAAAAAGATGGGGTTTTCATCATATTGCTTGAGTTAATTCCTCTACATCATGTCATCTTACTTAATGCATTACTCCGTTCTTTATGAACTTAATACTCTAGATGCATGCTGGATAGCGGTCGATGTGTGGAGTAATAGTAGTAGATGCAGAATCGTTTCGGTCTACTTGACACGGACGTGATTCCTATATTCATGATCATTGCCTTAGATATCGTCATAACTTTGCGCTTTTCTATCAATTGCTCGGCAGTTATTTGTTCACCCACCGTATTATTTTCTATCTTGAGAGAAGCCTCTAGTGAAACCTATGGCCCCCGGGTCTATTTTCCATCATATAATTTTCTACTTTTCATCATACAAGTTTCCGATCTACTATTTTGCAATCTTTTACTTTCCGATCTATAAAATAAAAATACCAAAAATATTTACTTTATAGTTTATCTATCTCTATCAGATCTCACTTTTGCAAATAACCGTGAAGGGATTGACAACCCCTTTATCGCGTTGGGTGCAAGTTGTTTGATTGTTTGTGTAGGTATTCGGTGATTTGTTTGTCTCCTACTGGATTGATACCTTGGTTCTCAAACTGAGGGAAATACTTATCTCTACTTTGCTGCATCACCCTTTCCTCTTCAAGGGAAAAACCAACACAAGCTCAAGAAGTAGCAACTAACACCCTTCGGACACTTCCTTTCTCTTTAAGTTGTTGTTTTATTCACCTTTCATCATAAGAGAGGCGTTCTTCTGGATCCCTCTCTTATCAGTCTAATGCATAGTAAACACCTTTACTAATAGTTTGCAAACAAACATTGCTTTGGATATTTCATATCTTTCAGCCTTTGTTTGTATCTGAAAATTAATATTCAGTTCCATGAATATCACTTAACTATCCCAAAACTTTCGAAGTTCGGGTCTCATGGAAGCAAACATATTGCACTTGACTGAAACGGAATTCTAGCTTTTGGATTGAAGGACGAGAGTCACATGATCCATAGCAATAGCGGGAGAATACCGAAAGCATGCGATAGGACAAAGTCCTTCTCGGCACTCTTGAGGACAATCCTCACATTCCATTACCAACCGTAAAGTTTCAACCAGATATTTAACAGCTATTCAATTTTAATAGGGAAGGTGGAAATGCGAGCCATTATTCTACAACTTTTATTCAAACCACACTTAGACAGTGTTCAAAATTAATTGCACTAAGAATTTAAACAAGTTAATTCTGCAGTGCGCTCCCACTCAAATCAATATCTCTCATAATTGATTGTGAGCGATTCAAGACCCGTATTACAATTCAACGCCAAGGATGTATCCATCTCAAGTGACGAGAATTGCAATTGGTAGGCCAACTTGCTAATCACATCTCTATGTGACTCTTGTTCATCTTTTGATGCCCGTGTTCCAAGCTCAATACTTTCATGCCTGAACATCAAGACAACCAAGTGATCTTGCTGAGAATTCTCAACTCACCCGCCTCACACTTCTCTAATCGTTCGTACCCATGTATCCATGTGATGCCCCGAAGAGATAGGTGCCGTGACGGTGCTACACTTGGGAGAACACTAACTACTTGATATTTTAAGTGAGAGATCACCCTAATAAAAAGCGACTACCGCGCAATCAAAAGGGTGCATCAAAGGGATAAACATCTTAGGCAATTCATAATAACATGATATGGTATAGCCCTTTCTGACGGAGAAGTCTTGTATTTCTTCGTCTTCGGCATTCGCGTCGGTGTTCACCTTCACGAAGATTGCCACCACCTTGTCGATGCACGAGATAATATTGCTATCTCTATAGCTAATAAAATAATGCATTACAACAAGGTTGACATACAGGTCACTTAAAGTGACAATCATATGGCTCCAGCCATCATGCCGAATCATGACACGCAGGTCATGTTAATCAATTTACATCATATAGTCATCTCATACATAATCAAATTAATATGAGCACTGCTATACCACGTCACATGCACATGCAAACCATCCTGCAAAACCAAGTTAGACGCCTCTAATCGGTTTATGCAAAACTTTATTTTACGTGGCTTCTAACGTTTCAAAACAAACCGAAGCTACCAACGTCCATCATCAAGTATGATTATTGAAGTCGCTAGATTAACTTTGCGGGGTGTATGAAACACGAGATAATAAAATCTCGAGCCCCATACTGAACTTCGTCATACGCATGACCCCCGTGTAGATCATATCTGCATTGCCCTTTCGTCTGCGAAATTTCATCTTTCTTTTTAACTACGGTGGAATTCAATGAACTGTTAGCACTTCGTTGATAAATCAGGATCGCGGATTGCAAGAACTTTGAAACTCCACCATGTTGTTATCAAGATCAGAAATATGCAAATTCTAGGGAAGCGACAAGAACATCGGGTAACAGATTTCATCTGCTACCGGCACATATAATTTTCAGTAATAGATCTCATCTACTACCTAATTATATTGTGCAACACCAATACATCTCTATGTATTCTAGATCGCAACCTGCATCTACGCATAGCATGGCTCATGATGCCACTATAGGGGAACACAGCAGAAAACAAAAAAAATATGACCTACGCACCAGCCCAGGACCACTATGGTGACTGCATACAAGGTTTGATCTTTCGTTACCGACTCATAGCGCAGCGGAAGTAGAGTCGATGACGATCGGCAATTCAGATCCCCGCAGCTAGGATTTACAACCTCCCAACTATGAGGATGTACTCCCTCATCTGCCCCTCGGACAGCCCTCCGGGAGGCGGTCGAAGAGTCCCTCGGACGGTATCGCAGACAGCCCTTCGGGAGGACCTTCGAAACTCGGACGGTCACTCGGACAGCCCTTCGGGAGGCACTCTCAAACTAAGACCGAAACTATGATCTCTCTATAGAGTTGCACACATACGGTGTCATCTATCCGGCAAGGCTTGGCCGTCCAGAACTAGTTCTTGCCGGAACCCAGACAGCCTTTCGGCTCTACGAAACTATTTCGCTGGGAGGGAGAGAGAAGCCAGACAAGTCTATGGCATGTGTATGAGAGCAAGGGTGAGGTTTGGGCAGCCCCCTCACCTCCTATTTATAGGAAAACCAATGGGTAGGAAGGGTATTCAAAATACCAAAAGTGCCCACAAAAAATGTCCTTTACAAGGGCATAAATGAGAAGGCAAGTGGGGCTCCATGGAGGAGCCCCTCCTTGGCCGGCCACCCCTCATGTGGGCCCCCCAAAATGGTTTCCTTAGCCCCCAAGTCCTTCTAGAAGCCTTTTAGAAAAAGCCCTAAAAGGTGGCTTTCCAAAAAATATCCAAAAAGCACTTTCACTAGTCACGAAGACATTTTTCTGCGTCCCTAAATTCTAGAAAGTTTCTGTGAGTCTTAGAATAATTTCAGTACCCACTAAAACAATTCTTAACACTTTCCGAAACATTTCTAGAACAATGTTTTTCTTCAGCGAAAAACAACCACAGCGGTTACGGCAGCTCTGGAACCCTTCCGGTTTCTTTCTCCGGAAAAATCCCAGAAGTTCCCAGAATCATTCTGGCACCCTCCAAGAATTTCAAGACGTGTGCCCAAACCACTTTGACTTAATGGTATACCCTGAAACAACTTTTCAGTTTTACCGAAACTATTCTGGTGTTCTCTCTCTGGAACTTTTCGGTTGACTCCGAAACTTTTCTGGTGAATTTCTCTGAGACTCCCTATCTAGTATTCAATAGATAGATGACCCTTAAGCATGTGACCCTATAGGTTCGGTGAAGTATAGACATGACCATAACACTCTCCGAGCAATGGTCAACATCGGAGCCGTGGACACCCATATTGACCCCTATACCCACACGAATGAATATTCGAGTGAACCTCCAGTTGCCGTGTGCTATTCCTGTTGCTTCATGATATGTTACAAATACCCGAGGTGAGACATGTTGGCATCCCCGTGGATCAACAACTTGTCCACTATGCCAGTTACCTCGTTACCGGTATTGTTCTCTTTTCTCGTTACCGTGTTCCGGCATCCCTGTGATCAAATCACCCTATGTCTGGCCAGACGATGATGGATACCGTAACACCGAGAGGGCCCAGAGATATCTCTCCATCATCGGCGGAGCAAATCCCAATCTTGAGCTATTAAGTTACTTGACATACTTTCCCATGAACCCGTAAGCCGCCGTATTAGCCACCCAGTTACGGATGACATTTAACAAACCCCAAAGTTCATGAATCAAGCATGAAGAAACTCGATACTCTCATGGTCTGAGGAATTATGCAAACATAAACTTCCTCTGTGTTATTAACCATTAACTTGTGACAAAAGCATCTCATAGCATAACATCAATTCGGGTCGATTCAACACAAATGTTCTTCTAACATTGTGCCCTCAAAGTTGCTGGCATAGACATGCCCATGATCAGGAAAACAGAACCATCATGCAACACTTGATCTAGTCTTAGAGGCCATACTAGGAATACATTTTACCGTTTATTATTCATGAGTCTTCCTTCGAGCCTCGTGTTATTGCAGACTCGAGAACCATAGCAGTTATAGCATGGAACATAAACATTATTATGAACAGGGAGATAAACAATAATATTTATTATAGGGCATATCTCCTACAGACTCCCACTTGCACTAGAGTCAATAATCTAGTTAATGCTAATGCACTTTACACCTATGGCACATTGGTGTAAAATATGCTTCGCATGTGGTATAGCCTGATGTCCAACGGATCTGACAACTTCAGCTCCGTGTGTGTCTTTGCATATCCTTGCGTTTTCACGCGTCCACAAAACTCATATTTTGCGTGGGTTTGGCTTTGTATATAAGTGAATCATTAGTCGAAACCTGATTCCTCAGACTGAGCTATGGAGCAACTATCTGCAATAGTGTCCCATTGACCAAAGCCTTCTTGGAACCATACTAAGTTCATGAATGAACTATATGATTCAATAACTTGTTTGTCGCTTCTAAAGCGTCAACATACTTAGCCTTTGTTATAGAATTCGCCACAGTACCTTGTTTGGAACAATTTCCAACTAACTGTGCCACCATATTGTGTGTAACACAAAACCCTCAATTTAAATCAAAAATCGCATGGAGAAACAGTGAAGACTGTATGGATGTAACCTTTTACAATGAACTCTTCATGATTTCTACTTGCGAGAAAACATGTCATTAGTGCTTCTTTAGTACTCAATGACCCTTTTTCACTATTGTCCCATGATCAGTACTTTTG
The DNA here is from genome assembly GCA_011799875.1 of Thinopyrum elongatum. Taxonomy (NCBI): domain Eukaryota; kingdom Viridiplantae; phylum Streptophyta; class Magnoliopsida; order Poales; family Poaceae; genus Thinopyrum; species Thinopyrum elongatum. Next base: position 542,704,616 of record CM022297.1, read on the forward strand.
ATCACTTTGGTGTCTATACTCGTAACACCTTGGGAGTATCAGACATATCTGGTTGTTTTACATACCATGGAATACATGATTAATCCAAACACAAGAGTGTGTGGAATCTCAATCATGTATTTTACTCATCAGTGTTTTGGGACACTGAGTCTTGCAAAAACTCTTTCCATGTGACTTCGGCAAGAATCACTCCTTGATGTTTTTAGTGCTAAAATGTTTTAGCATCTTGTCAATATGTATTTTTGCTTAGCCCCATTAGGTAAATCTATCTCCATAGATCATCATGCCTAAAATCAAGGCTATTTAGCCCAAGCACTTCATCGAAAAACTATTTTCAAATGAAGTCCTAACTCGTGTCAAGAAATATATTTCCATTTAACAATGTGTCAAGCACACAAGGTGTTTTAGAAATATTATTATGCTCCCACTTACTTTCTTGAATCACAAGCATATTTGTTACCCATTGATGAAGTCAAACCCCTTTGACCATTTCATCAAAACACGAAGATTCCAACTCCATTTTGCTCTCTTCTGTCCATCGCTGGAACTCTGAAGTTTGCACACTCACTAGCATCCTCTGGATTGACAAAATACATTGGACTGTAACACATGCAAGTGCTTGGTTTCATTTCCATCAGATGGAAATCCTTTTTTCATCCATGTTTCATATCTCATGATTTGAAATATGTATTAATTGCTAGTTCAACCCGAACCGACTTTAAGCATCGCTACGATGAAACAACCTCATCGTAGTCAACTCCTTGAACTTGTTATTGCAACAAGTCGAGCTTTATGGATAAAACATTTTTATCCGTATCAGTTTTTAGTTCCATAAATATTCATTAGACTCTAAGTCTTCCGAAAGGTGTATCAAGATTTTAATCTTGAATCACTTAGAGAAATTACCAGCAACTGGAATTCTGGACCTAAAAGGCTACAGCAGCGATAACTATTCTATGGAGCTCCAAATGACCTAAAACTTCATGGAGATTTTTTTATTGAATATATAAAATATACTGGAACAAAAAAATACCAGAGGGGGCGACCTGTTGCTCATAAGGAAACAAGGTGAGCCCACCCCTAGGGCGCCCCCTGAAGCCTTGTGGGGTGCACAGCTATTCTTCGGTGCCCATCTACTATATGAAGGCTTTTACCCAAGAAAAAATAAGAGGAAGACTTTCGGGACAAAGTGTCGCCGTCTCGAGGCGGAACCTGGGCAGGAGCACTTTTGCTCTCCAGCATAGCGATTCTGCGGGATACTTCCCTTCGGGAGGGGGGAATTGAAACCATCGACATCACTAACGATGCTCTCATCGTGGGAGGACCAATCTTCATCAACTTCTTCACCAGCACCATCTCGTCTCAAACCCTAGTTCATCTCTTGTATTCAATATTTATCCCAAAACCTCATATTGGTACCTATGAGTTGCTAGTAGTGTTGATTACATCTTGTAGTTGATGCTAGTTTGTTAATTTGGTGGAAGATATATGTTCAGATCCTTAAGCATATTTAATACACCTCTGATCTTGAACATGAATATGATTTGTGCGTAGTTACTTTTGTTCTTGAGGACATGGGAGAAGTCTTGTTATAAGTAATCATGTGAAGTTGGTATGCGTACGTTATTTTGATGATATGCATGTTGTTCTTCCTTTAGTGGTGTCATGTGAACATCGAGTTGATGACACTTCACCATATTTGGGCATAAGGGAATGCATTGGGGAGTAACATATGCCCTGGCTTTTGACGTTAAGTCGCCCGTATATTTTAACTTGAACGGCCATAATATTGGTTTTTTCTGTATTTACATAAGACTATATTATGTTTGGGTTGTTACCCGCCCTGGATTTTGACGTTAAGTCGCCAGGGCATATGTTGTTTAAACTTTGTGCAGGACATACAAAATTATGGCCTAAATAAATGATTAAATTCAAGCCCATCATCAAAGATTAAAATTGGTGTTTCAAAAGGGTTATCAGTTCTTGATTTTTACAAAGGTTATAAGCCGCCGGGTTGCATCTCGGAGTACAATGGATGTGCGCCAAGTAGCCATCGGCCAAGAGCCGCCGGGTATTTAACTCTGAATTTACTTTTCAAAACCAGATTATATTATTCAAGTCTTTAATAGCCAAACTTGGCTGGATTTTCATTACGGTATTGAATGATTGAGGTTTTCATACCGGATTATATTATTCAAATCTTTAATAGCCAACATGGCTGGATTTTTATTATGGTTATCAATAACCAGTATTATGATTGAGGTTTTCAAAAGCCGCTTCAGAGCAATGGCTATTATTTCTTCATCCAAGAGTACCGGTTCACAACAGAGAGCATAGTTCAATATTGATATGCAAAGGCTTTCAGCAACATCATCCGGACAATGGATATGGTTTTATTTAGTCCTGAGTCGCTGCAGGCATATGACCCGGCACTTTGGGGCAACATTATTCAATTCAGGATTATATCAAGTATGCAGGTCCCATGTCACTTCAAGCATGCACCATGGCACTTGGGGGCTAATGCAAGGTCATTTTTAACTCGCCTCATTGAAGACCCGACCCATCACATAGTGATGAGCCGGCCCTTGGGGGCTACACATTGCTACTCAAGTTTACATAATCAGATTTACAAAGTCCCTGCTCATTATTGCATAATGACCCGGCCCTTGGGGGCTACACTGCTTGAAATTTTATGAGCATAAGATAGTTACAAATCCTTGGTTGCTGCAGGCAAGACAACCCGGCCCTTGGGGGCTACACATGTGAAATATACAACATTCAGCTTTTTGATTGGCGACTTACATGAACAACCCAGATTTCTCCAAAGTTGCAGCATTTATATTAAAGCAAGTCTTAAGCCATCACTACGTTCTCCTCTTAAGACTTGGGGGCTACAGGTGATATGCATATAATGGAGGAACATCTTCAAATTCTCAGTTTTGAGCAAACCAGGTATTATATTATTGGAGAAATTTGCAAAGTTTAATTCCTCTAAGCTATTCATAGAAAGGTTTAGAGAGCCGACTCAATGATTGGAAAGCTACATTTACAAAAGCAAGCACCAAGTCACCATAAGATTGACCCAGCATCAGCAACAATCATGACCCGACAATTTTGGCAATCATAAATGGGCAAGGTCTACATCTTCAAGCCGGCTGAAAATCAGATGAGTATTTCAAGACCAATATTTTTGTCAAAGTCAGAGCATTGGAAGCCGACTCAAATGGATCATTTTTCACAATATTTTTCTACAAGCAATTTGGCTATGAAGCTGGCTTATTGACCCGGACATTCCAGAGGAAGGAAATGACAAGGACTTAAGGATGCGGTTAAGAAGAATGTTTGACCCGGCGCACAACATGTCAAATTTGTTCTTGTGTTTTATTTTGCAGGATCAGTTTAACATGGATAAATCCAAATTAAACTGGGGGCTAAAGTCGGGGATATACCCCGCGGTATGACCCGGCCAGATATATGACCCGGCTAGGACTTGGCGGCTCACCGGTAACCCGGCCGAGACCTGGCGACTCACTGGTGACCCGGCTAAGACGGTGGCTCAAATGGTGACCCGGCAGGCGGGTCAGACGAGCGACAAGACCCAACGGCCCAGAGGGCGGCTCGTGAGAAGTCCGGCTTAAGGTACGGTATCCGGTGGGCCGGCTTGAGAGGAAAGGCATAAGGAATATTTCCCTTACAAGGGAAGCAAGACTAGGATTCCACTTATAGAGTAGTCCTAATAGGTGTAAACCGCCCCTTCATCCTATATAAGAAGGGGTAGTGCACCCCAAGAGGGACAAGTTTTTACAAGTCTAGATAAACAGACGAATCAATAGCTCTCGAGATTAGAGGTAGCGAAACACCGCCCTTGTAACCGAGATCATCATCATCATCAATATCAATGAAGCAGGACGTAGGCTTTTACCTCCACCGTGAGGGGCCGAACCTGGGTAAAACCTCGTGTCTCTCGTCCCACTCAACCCCTCTCAAGCTACCACTTAGATGCGTTGGCCTCACGACTAAGTCCTTTTTCACGAGGACATCTGCCGTGACAAATCCACGACACCTAGTTCATGTGTTATTTTGTAAGGGGCTGATTTGGATCCATATGTTTCATGTTATGGTTAGATTTATGTTAATTGTTCTTTTGTAGTTGCAGATGCTTGCGAGAGTGGGGTAACCATAAGAGGGTTGCTTGTTCAAGTAAGAACATCACCCTAGCACTGGTCCACCCACATGTGAAATTATCAAAGTAGCGAACGTGAATCAACTAAACATGATGAACGTGACTAGACAACAATTCTCATGTGTCCTCGAGAAAGCTTTCCTTATTATAAGAGAACTGTGTCCTTTGCTATATAAAGGATCATGACACCTTGCTGCACCTTGTTAGTATTGCTACTTGTCCCTTGTTACAAATTACCTTGCTACAAAACTACCCATTATCACTACTTTCAATACTTGCATAGAATAATCTGCTGAAAAGGCTTATCATATCCTTCTGATCCTCGTTGGGTTCGACACTCTCAATTATTGAAAGGACTACGATTGATCCCCTATACTTGTGGGTCATCAGCGGCCAATGGCTAGTGAGGGCGGTGAACGGCGACGACAATGGCCGATCGGGGCGGGACTGGCGATGAGGACAATCGGCAAAAGACGACCATCGAAGAGTGTTGTGCGGCCGGCGAGATGCAGGGGGAATCCTTTCCTACGCGCCTATGGGGATGATGAAGAAATCCGACAGTTACGATCCACCAGATCGGATGGCTCTGGGCCGACCGGCATAAATTTGGGCTGGAGCCGGCGCCTAGCACCTACCTTTTTATATTGGTGTCCAAGTGTTGTATTGCGTGAAATCAAGTCAGTTATGTTGTGCCACTACTTTTGCTTTCCTTGGCGAGCTCAGAGGTGAAGGATATGGAGGATAAGGGCATCTCCAACGCTGACCCAAAAACCTCCCACAATTGTCTGAACCGCGCTGTCTGCACCGCGGAAGCCATCCAACACTGTCCTGTATCGGTCCGTGGAGCGGTTCGGACGCGATTTCTCCCGCAAACCGGAGAAAAGGTGGGGCAGGTTTGCCGGATTCCAGACCGATCCCAAGTCCTCTTCTGACCGCCCTGGCCCACCAAAAACCCATCGCCCTCCTTCGCGCGTTCCCGCCTGGCGCCAGATGCCTGCATTCATGCCGTTGTGGAACGGCCGCTCCCCATTGAAGACCGAAAGCGACCTCTCACTGGCGTCAGCATTGAAGAGGCATGCCGGCCGAGGGCGCCGCCCGCTGCACACCCGGTTGAACATGCCTGCTCACCGCATTCAAACGCCTCCAGTAAACCCGCGTGAAAGCCGAGAAACCTACTCCGGCCACACGTACGTTTAGGAGCGGGCCGACATGAAACGCAATGCCGACCGAGCTCCTTCCGTCCTCCCTCTATTTAAACGAGGCCAGACGCCGAGTGTTGGTTATAAATCGGGCATATCTCGTATGAGGGGTCCTAAGCTAGGCGTCTTGGAATGATGGTAACATGGACACGGGATTTTACCAAGGTTCGGGCTCTCTCGAAGAGATAATACCCTACGTCCTTCTTTCGATTGTATTCATATGGGGGGATAGTACAGAGTACATGTATCTATCACGAGATTGTTCTAATGAATATTAGATGATTTAACGACTAGCCTGGCCTCAATTTATATAATACACTGGAGGCCTAGGGTTTAGGAGAGTCCTCGGCTTGGGCGCCAAGTCTTGTGGAAACCTTCTTGTATACGGCATGGGCTGCCCGAAGTGGCCCATTAGTGAACCGTGATACGTCCATTTTCCATCATGCTTTTAAAATTGATATTTATTGCATTATGGGCTGTTATTACACATTCTAGTACAATACTTATGCCTTTTCTCTCTTATTTTACAAGGTTTACATAAAGAAGGAGAATGCCGGCAGCTGGAATTCTGGACTGGAAAAGGAGCAAATCTGAGAGACCTATTCTGCACAACTCCAAAAGTCTTGAAAATTCACGGAGAATTATTTTGGAATAAATAAAAAATATTGGGGGAAGAAAGCACCTGAGGAGACCCACCAGGCAGCCACAAGGGTGGGGGCGCGCCCTACCCCCTGGGCACACCTCCTTACCTTGTGGGCCACCTGGCAGGCCCCCGATGCCCATCTTCTGCTATATGGTGTGTTTTGACCTAGAAAAAATCAGAAGAAAGCTTTCAGGATGAAGCGCCATCGTCTCGAGGCGGAACCTGGGCAGAACCAATCTAGGGCTCCGGCGGAGCTGTTCTGCCGGAGAAACTTCCCTCCGGGAGGGGGAAATCGAAGCCATCATCATCACCAACGATCCTCTCATCGAGAGGGGATCAATCTCCATCAACATCTTCACCAGCACCATCTCCTCTCAAACCCTAGTTCATCTCTTGTATCCGATCTTTGTCTCAAAACCTCAGATTGGTACCTGTGGGTTGCTAGTAGTGTTGATTACTCCTTGTAGTTGATGCTAGTTGGTTTATTCGGTGGAAGATCATATGTCCAGATCCTTAATGCTATTCAATACCGCTCTGATTATGAACATGAATATGCTTTGTGAGTAGTTACGTTTGTTCCTGAGGACATGGGAGAAGTCTTGTTATAAGCAATCACGTGAATTTGGTATTCGTTCGATATTTTGATGAGATGTATGTTGTCTTTCCTCTAGTGGTGTTATGTGAACGTTGACTACATGACACTTCACCATGATTTGAGCCTAGGGGAAGGCATTGGGAAGTAATAAGTAGATGATGGGTTTCTAGAGTGACAGAAGCTTAAACCCTAGTTTATGCGTTGCTTTGTAAGGGGCTGATTTGGATCCATATGTTTCATTCTATGGTTAGATTTATCTTAATTCTTCTTTTGTAGTTGCGGATGCTTGTGAGAGGGGTTAATCATAAGTGGGAGGCTTGTCCAAATAAGGGCAGCACCCAAGCACTGGTCCACCCACATATCAAATTATCAAAGTAACAAACGCGAATCATATGACATGATGAAAACTAGCTTGACGGTAATTCCCATGTGTCCTCGGGAGCGGTTTGCTTTATATAAGAGTTTGTCTAGGCTTGTCCTTTTCTACAAAAAGGATTGGGCCACCTTGCTGCACCTTAGTTAATTTTGTTACTTGTTACCCGTTATGAATTATCTTATCACACAACTATCTGTTACCGATAATTTCAGTGCTTGTAGAAAATACCTTGCTGAAAACCGCTTGTCATTTCCTTCTGCTCCTCGTTGGGTTTGGCACTCATACTTATCAAAAGGACTACAATAGATCCCCTATACTTGTGGATCATCAAGACTCTTTTCTGGCGCCGTTGCCGGGGAGTGAAGCGCCTTTGGTAAGTGGAATTTGGTAAGAAAACATTTATATAGTGTGCTGAAATTTACTGTCACTTGTCACTATGGAAAATAATCCTTTGAGGGGCTTGTTCGGGGTATCTTCAACTCGACCGGAAGAGCAAAGAGTTGCTCCTCAACCTACTACACCTACTGAAGCTTGCAGGTTTGCCCGAGGATGATGTCAAGAAGAAGGTCTTCCCTTTATCTTTGAAGGGAAAGGCATTGACATGGTATAGGCTATGTGATGATATTGGATCATGGAACTACAACCGATTGAAATTGGAATTTCATCAGAAGTTTTATCCTATGCATCTGGTTCATCGTGATCAGAATTATATTTATAATTTTTGGCCTCGTGAAGGAGAAAGTATCGTTCAACCTTGGGGGAGGCTTAAGTCAATGTTATATTCAAGCCCCAATCATGAGCTCTCAAGAGAAATTATTATTCAGAATTTTTATGCTCGGCTTTCTCGTAATGATCAATCCATGCTCGATACTTCTTGTACTGGTTCTTTTGTGAAGAAGACTATTGAATTCCAATGGGAGTTATTGGAAAGAATTAAATGCAACTCTGAAGATTGGGAACTCGACGAAGGTAAGGACTAATGTATAAACCTCAAGTTTGATTGTGTTAAATCTTTCATGGATACCGATGCTTTTCGTGATTTTAGCACTAAATATGGACTTGACTCTGAGATACTAGCTTCCTTTTGTGAATCATTTGCTACTCATGTTGATCTCCCTAAGGAGAAGTGGTTTAAATATCATCCTCCCACTCAAGTTAAAATAGTAGAACATATTAAAGTTGAAAAAGAAACTATTACTTATAATGTTGATCCTATTGTTCCTACTACTTATATTGAGAAACCACCTTTTCCTGTTAGAATAAAGGATCACGCTAAAGCTTCAACTGTGGTTCGTAAGAGTAATATTAGAACACCTACACCCCCTGAACAAATTAAAGTTGAACCTAGCTAGTATTGCTATGGTTAAAGATCTCTTGGTCGATAATATTGATGAGCATGTTATTTATTTCTGTGGTGAAGCTGCTAGAATTGCTAAACCTGATATTATTGTTATCATGGTTTATGTGATGTGGGTGCTAGTGTGAGTGCAATTCCTTATACCTTATATCAAGAAATTATGTATGATATTGCACCTGTTGAGATAGAAGATATTGATGTTATAATTAAACTTGCCAATAGAGATACTATATCACCAATTGGGATTGTTAGAGATGTTGAAGTCTTGTGTGGGAAAATAGAATACCCAACTGATTTTCTTGTTCTTGGTTCCCCACAAGATGATTTTTGTCCCATTATATTTGGTAGACCTTTCTTGAATACTGTTAATGCTAGGATAGACTGTGCTAAAGAAATTGTTACTGTAAGCTTTGGGGATGTGTCTCATTATTTTAATTTCTCTAAATTTCGTAGACAACCCCATGATAAAGAATTGCCTACTAAGGATGAAATCATTGGTCTTGCTTCTATTGCTGTGCCTCCTACAGATCCTTTAGAGCAATATTTGCTAGATCATGAAAATGATATGTTTATGAATGAAAGAAAGGAGTTAGATGAAATATTCTTTAACCAAATGCCTGTTTTGAAACACAATTTGCCTGTTGAAATCCTTGGACATCCTCCTCTGCCCAAGGGTGATCCTGTGTTTGAGCTTAAACAATTACCTAATACTTTGAAATATGCTTATCTTGATGAAAAGAAGATATATTCTGTTATTATTAGTGCTAACCTTTCAGAGCATGAAGAAAAGAAATTATTGAAAACTCTGAGGAAGCACCATGCTGCTATTGTATATACTCTTGATGATCTTAAGGGCATTAATCCCACTCTATGTCAGCACAAAATTAATATGGAGCCTGATGCTAAACAAGTTGTTGATCACCAACGACGGTTAAATCCCAAGATGAAGGAAGTGCTAAGAAATGAAATACTAAAACTTCTGGAGGCAGGTATAATTTATCCTATTGCTGATAGTAGATGGGTAAGTCCTATTCATTGTGTCCCTAAGAAAGGATGTATTACTGTTGTTCCTAATGATAAGAATGAATTGATTCCACAAAGAATTGTTACAGGTTATAGAATGGTAATTGATTTTTGCAAATTGAAAAAAGCTACTAGAAAAGATTATTACCCTCTACCTTTTATTTATCAAATGCTAGAAAGATTATCCAGACATACACATTTTTGCTTTCTAGATGGTTATTCTGGTTTTCTCAAATACCTGTGTAAAAAGAGGACCAAGAAAAGACCAAATTTACTTGCCCTTTCGGTACCTTTGCTTATAGACGTATGCCTTTTGGTTTATGCAATGCACCTGCTACCTTGCAAAGATGTATGCCTGCTATATTCTCGGACTTTTGTGAAAAGATTGTTGAGGTTTTCATGGATGATTTCTCCGTTTACGGAACTTCTTTTGATGATTGCTTAAGCAACCTAGATCGAGTTTTGCAGAGATGTGAAGAAACTAATCTTGTCTTGAATTGGGAGAAGTGCCACTTTATGGTTAATGAAGGTATTGTCTTGGGGCATAAAATTTCTGAAAGAGGTATTGAAGTTGATAAAGCTAAAGTTGATGCTATTGAAAAGATGCCGTGTCCTAAAGATATCAAAGGTATAAGAAGTTTCCTTGGTCATGCTGGCTTCTATAGGAGGTTTATTAAAGACTTCTCTAAAATTTCTAGGCCTCTCACTAATCTCTTGCAAAAAGATGTTCCTTTTGTTTTTTATGATGATTGTGTAGAAGCATTTGAAATACTTAAGAAATCCTTGATTACTGCACCTACTATTCAACCCCCTGATTGGAATCTACCCTTTGAAATTATGTGTGATGCCAGTGATTATGCTGTTGGTGCTGTTCTAGGACAAAGAGTTGATAAAAAATTGAATGTTATTCATTATGCGAATAAAAGACTAGACAGTGCCCAGAGAAATTATGCTATTACTGAAAAAGAATTTTTAGCAGTTGTTTTTGCTTGTGATAAGTTCAGATCTTATATTGTTGATTCCAAAGTAACTGTTCACACTGATCATGCTGCTATTAAATATCTTATGAAAAAGAAAGATGCTAAACCTAGACTTATTAGATGGGTTCTCTTAGTGCAAGAATTTGATTTGCATATTATTGATAGAAAGGGAGCTGAGAACCCCGTTGCAGACAACTTGTCTAGGTTAGAAAATGTTCTTGATGACCCACTACCTATTGATGACAGCTCTCTTGATGAACAATTAGCTATCATAAATGCTTCTCATAATACTCCATGGTATGCTGATTATGCTAATTATATTGTTGCTAAATTTATACCACCTAGTTTCACATACTAGCAAAAGAAAAAGTTTTTCTATGATTTAAGACATTACTTTTGGGATGACCCATGCCTTTGTAAATAAGGAGTAGATGGTGTTATTAGACGTTGTGTACCTGAGCATGAACAGGAACATATCCTATGCAAGTGCCACTCTGAAGCTTATGGAGGACACCATGCTGGAGGTAGAACTGCACACAAGGTATTGCAATCCAGTTTTTATTGGCCTACTCTCCTCAAGGATGCTCGTAAGTTTGTCTTGTCTTGTGATGAATGCCAGAGAATTGGCAATATTAGTAGACGTCAGGAAATGCCTATGAATTATTCACTTGTTATTGAACCATTTGATGTCTGGGGCTTTGATTATATGGGACATTTTCCTTCCTCTAATGGGTATACACATATTTTAGTTGCTGTTGATTACGTTACTAAGTGGGTAGAAGCTATTCCAACTACTAGTGCTGATCACAACACTTTTATTAAGATGCTTAAAGAAGTTATTTTTCTGAGGTTTGGAGTCCCTAGATATTTAATGAGTGATGGTGGTTCACATTTTATTCATGGTTGTAACACCCTGGATTTTGCCCATTTTCTTTTCCTTTTGATTTTGGTCCGGATTCACTTTTCTGTGGCTTAGTAGTCCTGCAACCTAGAGGGATCAGTCTTCATTCTTCTTCCCGAGTGGCTTGCCAACCTCAAAACCATCCCATGACCATGTCATTTCCATCTTGGACCAATCCCAATATTCTTTTCCTTCGGAATATTCCTTTTTCTATTAAAGGAATAACCATCTTTGCTCTGGGTTGTGAAGCAACCCACATCTCCATCATTCCAAAACAAAAATCCCAAATAATTCTCATAAATTTTTTGGGACATATCTTGCACAAATATGTCAAAACCCTTCCTTGCCATGTTCAAAAATATTTCACAAATATTTCTTTTCTGATTCTGCCCTAGCTGCCAAGTTGAGAAGCAAGTACTCTTTATATTTGCTTGCTTGGTCTCAAACTTTTTGTGCACTCTTTCCTATCCATATCCTTGCCACATGCCAAAGTTCAACTTCATTTGGATATTAAATCTCCCTTGGCTAATTTCCAAAGTTTCTGGTCAACTGGAAGCTTTGTGAAGCAAGTGCAAGCTAGGAGTATCCAAATGAGTTGAAATTTTGCAAGCATATTCATATTCTAAAATAATGACTCTCCACCAAGTTTCAACCCTATCCAATCATCTATGTGAGCACAGCCTCAAATCTTGGTTTCTGGTCAGATTTTCACATTGTGAAGCAACTATATTTTATATTGCTTCATAATTGCTGAAAATTTACCAGAGCATTATCCTACCCATATAACCTATCTCCACAAAATTTGGGCTCATTTTATCTTCCCAATAATTCCCTAGAATTATTCAAGATTCTGGTCAGAGAGGATAGGTGTGAAGGAAGTACCATTTTGGCTTGTCCAAATGGCCTGAATATTTTATGGCATTCTCATATGACCAAATCATCATCCTATGCCAAATTTCAGCCCAATTGGCTATTCCATGTGAGTGCTCCATCTTGATCAAGCTTCTGGACCAGATTGGTCAGTTGCAAAGCAACTACATTAACCCTTGGTCCATTTCCCTCCAAATTTCACAGGATTGTAGTCCTTCCTACCCTAGACCTCCCAGACATCTCATGTTGACCTTATCACCTTCCTGTTCATCATAGAGGAGTGGTCAAGTTTGCTACAGCAAACTTCAGATGAACACTCCCATCTAAACTTAGCTCCTATCATCGATCCATCACCTCCCAGAGACTGTGCCTTGGAAGGACAACACTCTGGACATGACTTGGCACGCCAGAATGCACAGAGTGCGCCAGTGCACGCGGTGACCACGTGTTTGGCATGCCTGCCAGCGCGCTCTGGTGATTAAATTGCTCGGTTTCATCTGTTCCCTCGCTCCCTCGCCACCTCTTCATGTCCAGAGGCTTCGTTTCGTCGTCGCCCATCTCCTGGAAGCCTCTCCCCTTCCAGTTTCTTCTCCGACGCACCGCGACGAGCTCCGCCACAGTTCGGCCCGTGACCGTCGTTGTCGCTTTCCTCTGCCCCCTCCTCCTCGAGCCCTCCCGAAGCTCCTACGAGCCCCTCTGCTCCTCCGCGAAGCTCCCCGAAGCCAGAAACCGACACCCACGTCGCGCCGCAGCTCCAGTGTCTGGCTAAGCTCATCGCCGTGGCCGTCCTTATCGCCTCGCTTCAGCTCGGCTATAAATAGGCCGCCCGAGCCCCTCCCGAGCTCTCATCAGCGCCCTCACCTCGCTCCCCAACCCCTCCCCAACCTCTCCAACGAGCTCCAGGAGCACTCCTCGCCGCCCATGGCCGCCATGGCCGCCGGCCTCCTCGCCTAAATTCACTCAATGCCGAGCTCCTCCCCTCTCCCCTCCACCACCATCAACTTTCCCACTCTCCGGCGATCATCTTCCACCCCTCGCCCTCGCCGGAGTGCCCCGTGGCCGCGCGCCCCTAGTCCGGCCGCCGCCTCCCTGCCTCTCTATTGCCGCGGGAGCTCCGTCACCCTGGCCCTCCCCGGTGCTGCTGCTACGTCAGGTGGACGCGGTCCACCGCCACGAGGCCGCCGGTGCCCTCGCCCTGGCCGGAGGAGGCCAGAGTCGCCGGAGCTGGCGCCGACAGCGCCACGGCCCTGCCTCCTCTGATATTCAGCGCGAGGAAGAAGGAGCAGGCGCGAGGAGAGAGAGAGGGACCCGATAGGTGGGCCCTGACCCCACCTGTCAGCGAGAGGAGGCGGGCCAGCTGGATTAAGTGGACACGCATTTGTCTGAATGCGCTTTCAGAACGTTGAAAGCGTATTTCCTTCTACTGCGGCTAAATTTACGTTTCCTTTTTCAGAAAACGTACTCTGCCCGAAGGCGCTTTCAGTTCAGCCCCCAGGGACCTATCTGTGAATACTAGTTTTACAGATTGGCCCTTGAACTTCATATGACAATAACTTTTTGCTCGGACCTCCGATTCAGGTGAAACCAAAGCCCACTTCTTCGTCTCGGCGAGCCCGTTCTGTTGGTATCATTTTCACTATGTGGTCCCACAGTGGAAATGACCATTTTGCCCTTGCCCGTAAACAGCCCCCTCCGAGAGAGAACTGTTTCCGGCAATCACTTCCGCGGACTCTCCACACTCCTTTCTGATGGTCCCTTCATCTCCAGACAAGCCACAACTCTCATCTGCATAATTGCATTGCAATATCATAGTCACACTAATTACTTTAATAGCAAGTATGAAGTATTTGTGAAATGAATTGGATTATGCTATGTTGGAGTTAATTCTTGGATAGGTGACTACCATGTTGAATACCGGATTGTTAATGACTAGTAGTTTACCCACTCGTTGATACTATAATGTTGAGATCACTGTCTATGATTATTTTGGATTTCATCCGGCAGTTCGTGGAGATGAGTTAGTAGCAGTGGCTTAAGCATGCTGGTTATCAGAGTGTCAGCCATGGCAGAGATTGTTCGGAGATTAAATACTCCATGGTTGATCATGAGTCACCTGTCCGGACTTATCCGTGCAGCCACATTTGCCGGTATGGGACGGCCTTGACTTGGCCTGATCGCGTGCTGTTTCACCGGTACCGCCCGACAGGGAAGGTTATGCGTGCCTGCTACCCTGGCCCGGTAGGCGGCGATAACCTTGTGAGCCCAGTTGAGTTATATGGTACCAGGTCCCCGTTTGGGACAGTTTGTTGGCCACGACGGTGGCAGGTGTCACGGGGTGACACAGGGGCCACCCAAGGCAGGACTCCAGGGAGGATGATTGTCGGTGGTACGATGGGAGAGTCACGGGTCAGGCGGGTTTCATTGGAGCAACGCTGGTCCACCCGAATGGGATCACGAGGTCAGGTGCTCCATGGTGTGGGTAAAGTGCGCAACCTCTGCAGATTGTAAAATCTATTCAAATAGCTGCGTCCACGGTATTGGACAGTCCGTCCAGACCTCACTAGGTGACCAACCATAGTAGAGATGATGATGGAAGAACTTGTCGTAAGATGAGAAGTACTCGGTGGATCGTGAGTATTCTGAGGGTTGTGAGGCAACCCGGAAGAGAGTAAGTTTGTCAGACTTGTCGTGCAGACGGAATCAGGTATATGATAAGTCAGCCATGGGATGGCAATGGGATGAGTGGTCAGATGACCACATGATTGGTATTGAATTTGGCACAGGTTTGGATTGGATCCGGAGATTATTCGGAGTATAGATTAAACTACTTAATATGCTTCACCTTACTGCATCTACCTTGCTATGATGTTGTCTTGCTTTAATGCTGATGTTTACTGTGAGCTTGCGAGTACATTCAAAGTACTCACCTGGTGTGTCATGCCAGTTTGTAGGTCATGCCATGATTGCTTGCTTGACGAGGATCCCGAGTTTGCGATCTAGGACACGCGTTCTAGCCAGAGTCCCTGCGGAGTGGAGTCCATCACCGTCGTCGTTGTTCCGCTGCCGAAAAAGCTGCTCCACTGTTAGCATAGAGCTACCTCGGGCAGGCGTAGTGTCACCGTGCCGATGTAATCCATATACCCATTGTAACCATATCCATTCTAATAAAGAACTGATTTGTTCTATGCCAACGGTGCCGTATTCCAGATGACTTGTCCCTGGGCTGGAATACGGGGCGTTCCGGTCTTCTCTGAGCCGGGGTGCCATAAAAGTTGGTATCAGAGCAGGTTTGGCAATAGGACACGCGGTCTAGGCGCGAGCGTTAGTAACCGGTAGTATAGGATCCAGTTGGCTTGCTGCACTTGTTTGTTGCATTTGTTTGTGCATAGCATGCATATAGACTAGATATTTTATCGCTAACGATGGATCTGGTGAGTGTAGGTGGCATCGGTTTCGATTCCCTACCTGCGCTCTCCAATTTGCATATTTGTTCTTTGGTGTGGTGTCATCTTCGTCCCAGCGGAGTGATGCCAAGGTGCTAGGGGTGTCGATCACTAGCAACATTGATGCACCGGTACCACACCAATATATTCTCTTCATCCACCCCTATCATTTCGGTGATAGACAAGTTCTATCCCGGATCGTGCCATTCCACTAGCCACTTCGGCAACCCTTACTGATCCTTGTTATCAGAAAAGGGCAATACTTGCAAGCCTTTCTCTCCACCACTATCTCATTCCGCCACCTATTCTCTGGACGGATACGGTTTCCCTCCATATGCTTGATGATGTGGTCGTGACCTCCGTGTTCCGATCCCCGATCACCAAGTTCGTCCTTGCCTCCATGTCCAGATGGAACCGGTGTTAAGCCCGTGTTTGGTGTAGCCTTGTTTACACCAACTTCCTTTCCACACGTGGATTCACTTTCGTGCACATCGCCACAGCATGTTAGACCGTAATACCGGAGTTCTTGCGAGATTTGTGTGCTTAGGTAGGAATGCATATTATTTCTATGAATAGCTGTAGAATGTGATATTGCTTGTGTGTGTGGTCTTGCTACTTTGTGTGCTTTTGTTTTAGTTGTTTCTTTTGCTTCTTTTATTTGGGACCTTGGTGTTACCTTATTTTCCCCTTATGGAAGTTGCTCACCAACCCTGAACCCAAAGAGTCAGTGAAGAGACAGCCATTTGGAAGCTCAGCTCATCAATATGAAATTTTCAGCAGACTGTGTTATACCGGGAATATTGGGCCTGAATATAAATGATATCCTGGCCTGGTTGATTATCAGCATCAAGTATTCATCAGTGTAACTATCACAGCAGTAATGATCGCATCAGCAAGAAGGCAAAAATCAGTCAGGACACAAGCTTGCCCCGGGAATCAAGTGGCTAGCTACACATGTTTCCATAGATATGGTGGACGTGCTGCCAAGGTGTGACGACCCCGGCTTAATCGTGCACTAATCATACACGCAAATGCACACGATGAAGCCTAAGGACTCACTTGAAGATATCCCAACACAACTCTAAAACATAAATAAAGTCATACAAGCTTTATATTACAAGCCAGGGCCTCAAGGGCTCGAATACATAGCTCGATGGCATACAAGCGTCAGCGGAAGCATCAGATATCTGGGTACAGATATATTACAGAACAGAGATAAGCCTTCATAGAGGCGGGGCAAAATAAATACTATGATCGAAAGGCGTAGGCCTCCTGCCCTGGACCCTCCGATCCTACTCCTGGTCGTCGGTCGGCTCCTCGTAGTAGTAGTACTCGCCGGACGGGTAGTAGTAGTGGCCATCGATGGGGGCATCTGTCTCAGGGACTCCGATGTCTGGTGGCACCAAATGGATTATGGGGGAAAAAGAAAACAAAGCAAACGTGAGTACTCATCCGAAGTACTCAGCAAGCAAGGATCTACACTACATATGCAATATTATCAAAGGGGGATGTATATGTGGACTGGGCTGCATAAATGCCAGAATAGAGGGAGAAAGCCTAGTCCTATCGAAGACTAGCATCTTCAACATCTTCAGCAGTCTTGCAGCATTAGAAGAGTGCAGATTAGCATAAAGTAAAGTAGTAGTAGTGTCATCAACCTCGGCCAGAGATCCTTTCTCGACCCCCTGCGAGAAAGCAATCCCAGAGCCGTACTATCCAGTTATCATCTCAAGTTCAAGTTGTACCGATCAGGATACAACTCCGAGTGTCCATTACCGTAGGACAGGCTATCGATAGATAAGTTCTTCCCTGCAGGGGTGCACCAAGTTACCCACCACGCTCGCTTAACTCCGGCGGGACACACTTTACTGGGTCATGCCCGGCCTCGGCTAAGCAACACGCCGTAACCCGACCGAATACTTAACAGAGAGGTCAGCACGCCTGTGACGCCCCCGGCCCGATCGTGCACTAATCATACACGCAAATGCACACGATCAAGCCTAAGGATTCACGGGAAGATATCACAACACAACTCTAAAACATAAATAAAGTCATACAAGCTTTATATTACAAGCCAGGGGCCTCGAGGGCTCGAATACATAAGCTTGCGAACAAGCGTCAGCGGAAGCATCAGATATCTGAGTACATATATGAAATAGAAACAGAAAGGCCTTTAGAAAGGCGGGGCAAAAATAAAACACTACGATCGAAAGGCGTAGGCCTCCTGCCTGGGACCCTCCGATCCTAATCCTGGTCGTCAGTCAACTCGTAGTAGTATCCATCCTCTGGGTAGTAGTAGTAGTCGATCGACGGGGCATCTGTCTCAGGGGGCTCCGTCCTCTGGTCACGACAAACTGATAAGGGGAGAAAAGAAAAACAAAGCAACCGTGAGTACTCAGAAGTACTCAGCAAGCAAGGATCTACACTACATATGCAACATTTTCAAAGAGAGGCTGTATATGTGGACTGGGCTGCAGAAATACCAGAATAGAGAGAAGGCCTAGTCCTATCGAAGACTAGCATCTTCAGCGGTCTTGCAGCAATAGAAGAGAGCAGAACAGATCAATATAAAGTAGTAGTATCATTAAGTCTCAACCTCACCCAGAGATCCTTTCTCGACTCCCTGCGAGAAAGCAATCCCAGAGCCATACAGTCATCAACCTCGTCCTGAGATCCCTTCTCGACTCCCTGCGAGAAGCAATCCCAGAGCCATAGTATCCAAGTATCCAGTTCTAAATTGTATCAATCAGGATACAACTCCGAGTGTCCTTTACCGTAGGACCGGCTATCGATAGAAGTATTCTTCCCTGCAGGGGTGCACCAACTTACCCAACACGCTCGATTAACTCCGGCCGGACACACTTTCCTGGGTCATGCCCGGCCTCGGTCAAACGACACATCGCAACCCTACCTACAGCTCAGCAGAGAGGTCCCCGCCGATCTACATCCTAAGCGCAAGGGGGTCTTGGCCATCGCCCCTCGCCCTCCGGGTCGTTGCGCACACGGTGAAGCCAGGCACCAACACTACAGGAAGGCGCCGGTCCGTCCGTGCCGCCATGCTGAACTAGACGTCTGACAGAGCTTTCGGCTGATGCATACGATGCAGAACGCCCATACTATGCCCACGTGATGGTTAGTGCTATCAGACCAGAGGCCTGCTCGGATCAAATATCCAAATCGTTAGGACTAGGGGCTTGCGGTAATGAGCAAAGACTCACGAAAGATGTGACCCCGTCGCCCCGTCTCGAGGACTTGCTGCAAGGGTTAAGAATGCCTGGCCGCGCCTCGTATTCAGCACTCGGGCACCACACTGGCACCCGT
This sequence comes from Thinopyrum elongatum, assembly GCA_011799875.1. Classification (NCBI taxonomy): domain Eukaryota; kingdom Viridiplantae; phylum Streptophyta; class Magnoliopsida; order Poales; family Poaceae; genus Thinopyrum; species Thinopyrum elongatum. Next base: position 542,723,507 of record CM022297.1, read on the forward strand.
CTTCACAACACTTGCCTCTCAGGCGCACGCGGGTACCCCTCAGGGTTGACCCGCCTATCCAAGTAACAGTGTAAAGTCCAAGTATCCGTGTGTCCATAACATCAGGGGAATCCGAGGTATCACCCTCGTTGGATTCCTACTCGATGTATCTGTCAAGGTGAACTCGGAGGAATCACCCTCACTTGGTTCACACTTGAGGTGTTGTATGACGGCGTCGTTATCAGAAGCGGTGAAGGAGGAATCACCCTCGATGACCATGACCGAATAGCTACTCTACAGAGTTAACATCAGAAGTGCTAGAAGAGGTTTCACCCTCGGCACTCGATAGTAACGCTGCAGTGTCGTTACAACTAAAGGGGGTGATGTGCGGTGTCGGGGCCTGGTCTTCAATCCCGTTGATCGGGTCTTTTGACAATCCAGCACGGCAGTCGGGATAAGTGGGGTCACTGATAGGTCTCTACCCAGCCTAGACTAAACATTTTAGGATATGCAGGTAATTATCAACAGCAGGTTACAACAAACAGGCTATGCATCAGAATAGGTAAAGCAGCAGCAGCAGCAATTCTAATGCAAGCATGAGAAATAGAATGGGCGATATCGGTATGCTCAAAGGGGGGGCTTGCCTGGTTGCTCGGCGGCAAGGGCAAGGTTGTCAACGGTGTCTTCAGGCTCCGGAGCTACGTCGATCTCAGGGACGACGTCGGTGTCGGGGTCTAACGAGAGAGAAGAGGGGGAGGAAACAGTATAAATACACAGCGAACAAGTGCAGCACAAAGCATAACATGGCAATACGCGGTGACGGAGGTGACCTAACGCAGTGCCGGGTGATACTGGCGAAGGTGGGATCCATCCGGGAATGTTTTCCCGTCTCCGGACATTTGTCAGACAAATGACCGGAGGGGAACGGTTGCATGTTCGGATACTTAGGGACATGTGACGGACGAACGGACCGTGCAGCCGAATTCGTCTCGTCGTTCTGAGCAATTTTCATGTACAAAGTTTTTCGATCGGAGTTACGGATTAAAAGATATGATTTTCTAAAGTTTTTATTAATTTCTGGAATTTATTTAATTTATTAAATCAACATTATCCGAAACAATGTCTTGCTGACGTCAGCATGACATCATGCCGACGTCAGCAGGCGTCCTGACAGGGTGGGTCCCACCTGTCATAGACTGTTAGGCTAATTAGGATTAACTAATTAAATTACTGTTTAATTAACACTAACTAGTTAATTAGATTAACCTAATCAGGATTAATTAACTAATTAATTAATTAATTAATTTAATTATTTTTATTTTTATTTTTTTTAAACGTTCCAGGGGCGTGGGCCCCTCTTGTCATAGGCACAGGGGCCATAGTGGGTTCGGGCGTTGCGGGCGCCGCCCGAACAGGCGCAGAGGGTGTGGGCGCTGGGCGCAGCCCGAGCGGGCGCACGCCCAGGGGCACGCGGGGCGACGGACCCGGCTGGGCGCCGGAGCAGGGGGAGGCCGGTAGCCGAGCAGTGGCGGGGCTATGCAGGCGGCGCGAGCACGGGCGTCAGGCGATTGCGGGGCGAAGGCGAGGCCAGCGCGAGCACAGGCAACGACGGCCTCGGCGAGGGGCGGTGATCGGCGCCGGCAGCGGATGTAGCCGGCGAGCGGGGCGGCCACCGGACCGAGCGGTCAGGAGGTCGGAGCGCCGTGGGGAGATGGCGGCGGCGGCAGCGGCCGAGGCCAACCGCGAGCGGGGTGCGAGCGGGGCACGCACCGTGGCGGAGCAGCGCGGGGACGAGACGGCGCGGGGCGGCGTGCGGCCGCACGGCGTCGAGCAGCAGCAGGGCAAGTGCCGCGGCGACGTGGATGGGGGCGCGCGCGCAGGCGCGGCCGGATCCGGTGATGGGGGAGAGAGGGGGCGGACGAGGCTCACTTTGGAGCGTAGGGGGGACCGGCAGTGGGCTCGGGGAGGCGGACGGGGTGGCGATGTCGAGGCCGCTGGCGTCGGGGACGAGCGGCGATGGGATCGAGGCAGCGAGGTCGGGGTTGGGTCGGCGACGGAGGGGAGGCGACGGTGCAGGGGAGGGGCGCCGGCGTCACGGGCGAAGGGATCGAGCCCGATACCTCCTGGATCGGGGGGGGACTGGGGAACGAGGGGTGGGAGTGGGGGTGGACTAGGGTTCGGGGGGGATATGGGGGAGTAGGTGGGCCGGCTGGCCGGCCTGGTGGCCTGATGGCCTGCTGGGCCGAGGCCCAGTCGGGGGGGGGGGGGTCCCTTTTCTTTTTTTTTCTTTTTTTTCTTTTCTATATTCATTTCTTTTCTGTTTTGTTAATTGTTCAGGCCCCAAATGGTTTTTGTAAAAAGGGAGACCTAGTCCATAAATACCAGTGCTTTATTCCCTAACACCTAAAATTAGTTTGGGCAAAACATTATTTCATATTTGTTTTAAATAAATTAAAAGGTAATTAAATATTTTCTTTAGTCACTGTTTGGGGATGTTTGAGTCACTTACCCAACTCCAATGATGTTGGTATCAATTTTAGAATTGTCTCTGATTTATTTGCTATTTAATGAACAATTTAGTTTCTATGTTGGACAACTTTTATTTTCCACTTTCATTTAAATTTGGATTTTGACTTAGGAGTTGAAATGCAATATGATGGTAATGATGATCATGCACTGTTAAACATGATGACATGGCATAATCAAAAGGGTGATTACTGTAGTTAACCACTGGGGGTGTTACAACGCCGGACTAAACCTATGCCCCCGGGGTCTTGGGCCTTCGCCCCGGGAACTCCTGCACGTTGCGTGGGCGGCTGAAAGCAGACCTAGCAACCCCTTAATACAAGCGCGGTTGCGTAACCAGTCCAATCCAGCGCGCGCCGCTCAGTCACTGACGTCCATTAAGCTCTGGCTGAAGTATACGACGTAGAACGCCCATACTATGCCCACGTGATGGTTAGTGCTATCAGGCCAGAGGCCCCTCGGATCAAATATCCAAACCGTTTAGCGGTTTAGGAGTGCGCGGAAACGAGCAGAGACTCACGATCGATGTGACCCCGTCGCCCCGTCTCGAGGACTTGCGGCAAGGGCTAGGATTGCCCAACCACGCCTCATATTTATCTCGCGGACACCCTCCAGGTCAACCCGTCTCCACATCACTTCGCAATATGCTCGCGCGGGTACCCCTCAGGGCTGACCCATCTTTAGTAATCATGATACAGTGCAAATCTCGGTATCAACAGTAGCCGTGTGTCCAACATCAAAGGGGAACCCTGAGGAATCACCCTCGATAGAATTCCCTCTGATGTTACCGTCAAGGTGAACGAAGGAGGAATCACCCTCGAGGTCCACACTTGAAGCATTGCTCGACGACGCTGTTATCAGGGGTGGTGTAGGAGGAATCACCCTCGCTTACCACGACCGATTAACTAACCTACAAGGTTATCATCAGAAGTGCTGACGAGGCATCACCCTCGGCACTCGATAGTAACCCAGTAGTGTCGGCAACTAAGGGGGAAGTGATGTGCGGTGCCGGGGCCTGGTCTTCAATCTCGTTGATCGGGTCTTCTGATAATCCAGCGGGGCAGTCGTGATATAGTGGGGTCTCTGTCGGGTCTCTACCCAGCCTATACTAAGCAGTTTAGGATAAGCAGGAAGGGAACAAGGCAGGTTACAATAAACAGGCTATGCAGCAGATTAGGTAAGACAGTAGCAATAGCAGTTCTAATGCAAGCATAAGAGAGAAGAGAATAGGCGATATAGGCATGTCCAAAATGGGGGTGCTTGCCTGTTTGCTCTGCGGCAAGGGCAAGGTCGTTGGTGGTGTCGTCGGGGACGTAGCCATACTCTAGAGCTGCGTCTGCCTCGGGAGCTACGTCAATGTCGGGGTCTACCGAGAGAGAAAAGGGGGAAGAAACAGGTAAACATAATGCAAACAGGGGCAACACAGGGCATGCTATACTATGGTGCAGTGCAGGGTTGCCTAAAGATGCATCTAAGTCAATTTAGTTATTTTAGGGTTTAAGTTGGATTTATTAACCGGTATGTATGCACTATTCATCTACGGTATCGGGCTCAAAGTTACGAGTTCTCCTACGTAGGAGGTTCCTACATGGAAACAGATGACACGATCAGTCTCGTCTCGTCGTTCTGAGCAACTTTCATGTTTTAACTTTTTCGATTCGAGCTACGGTTTAAAAGTTATTAATTTTTAAAGATTAAATGATTTTCTGGAATTATTTTTATTAACAGAAAATGATTTATGATGTTAGCATGATGTCAGCAGTCAACAGCGGCTGACCAGAGTCAAACCTGACATGTGGGGTCCACATGTCAATGACTGAGGCTTAACAGAATTGATTTAAACTAATCCACAGAGTTATTTAACAGCTGGCCCCACATGTCATAGACTAATTAGCATTTTTAGTTTATTTTTATTTATAAAAGTGTTTTAGTTAAATAACAGGGCGGTGGGGCCCGCGTGTCAGTGCACTGGTGTAACACCCCCAGTGGTTAGCCACAGTAATCCACTTTTGATAATGTCATGTCATCATGATCAACAGTGCTTAAACATCATTTGGAGCATATTTCTTTTCAAATTCAAATGGAAATTCAAACTTAAAGTGGAAAATAAAAGTTGTTAAAATCAGAAACTAAATTGTTCATTAAATAGCAAGTAAATCAGAGACAATTCTAAAATTGAAACCAACATTATGGGAATTGGGTAAGTGACTCAAACATCCTCAAACAGTGACTAAAGACAATATTTATTAACCTTTTATTTGATCTAAATTAATTATGAAATTATGTTTTGCCCAAACTAGTTTTCGCTGTTAGGATGCAATGCACCGTGATTTATGGGCTAGGTCTCATATTTTACAAAAACCATTTAGTGCTCAAACAATTAACAAAGAGAAAAAGAAAAACAGAAAACAGAAAAAGAAATAAAGAAAAGAAAAAGGCCCACAGCACTGGGCCTAAGTGGCCACAGTGCCCGGCCCAGCCTGCGCAGCGCCGTCTCCCTCCGCCCGCACTGCTCATGTCGCGCGCTGTCGAGCACCTGGCGCGCGTGCAGCCAGGCCCCCCCTCCGAGAGGTCGACAGCACGTCGCACTCGCCGGGGAGGATAAAGAGCATCTCCCGCACCCCCTGGCTCTCCCTCGCTCACTCTCTCTCGCTCTCCCTCGCCTCCCCATCTCACCCGAGCGCCACCGCCGCCATGGCTCTGGCGTAGCCACGGCCACCGTGCCCCTCTAGTCGCCTCTCCGTGTCCACGAGCTTCGCCGGCCTCGGCTACGCCATCTACACCGACGCGTTGGAGCCGGGAGCCACCGCGACGCCGTCACCTTCAACCTTCGGCCGCCGGTGATCGCCGCCTCGATTCATCGCCATCCGTCCTCCCCAGGCCCACCTTAGCACATCTGCAGGCTCTACGTGAGCACCCCATCCTCCTCCCTCTCTCCCTGCGCTCTCCCCGTAGCCGTAGACGCTGCCCCCTTCTTGCTTGAACGCGCCACCGCGGAACAGGTCGCCTGCGTGCTCCCGGCGGCCTTTGGGCCCCGTGCCCGTGCCCAGTGTACTCCCCGCATCACATAGGGCCTCGCCGCGCTATTTGTTCGCTCGCCCGTGCGTTGTTTCGTTGTTCCCGAGCCGCACCCGAAGCCGCCGCCGCCCACCGTCGTCGTGCTGCTCTGTCTCGGCCTCCCCTGCCGCCGTGCACCCCACCACCGGACGCGGCTCTATCTGCTCGTTCCAGAGAGCTAAAGAGCGCGTGAAATGGTGCCCCGTAGCTCTATTACGGGCTCGCCGGAGTTGTCACCGCGCTCGGGCTCGCCGGAGTAGCTTCGGTGGCCGACGCTGACCGGGCGCCCACGTGGCAGCCCCGGGCCCCACCGCTCAGCCACTGAACCTGGGCCCCGCTGTCCCCATTGATCGGGTCAACCCGCTGACTGGGCTGGCCCTGTCACTGACATGCGGGCCCCACCACTTAAACATTTTAAAATAAATAAATAATAAAACTGATAATTCATTAATTAGTTAATTAAATACTAATCTGTCGCTGAACTAGGGCCCACACCAAATTAATCTGTAATTAGTTTACATAAACCCTAATTAACCTAACAGAGGCTGACATGTGGGTCCCACTGGACCCTCCTGTCAGGTTTGACTCTGGTTAGCCAGAGTTGACTGCTGACGTCATCTTTGCGTCATGCTGACGGCACCATTTACTGTTTTGGATAATTTGAATTAATAATAAATCTGTAATTTCAGAATATTGTTTAAATCTTTAGAAAATCATATCTTTTAAAATGTAGCTCGGCTCGAAAAACTTTCTACATGAAAGTTGCTCAGAACGACGAGACGAATCTGAATACATGGTCCGTTCGTCCGCCACACGTCCCTAACTATCCGAACATGCAACCGTTCCCCTCTGGTCATCTGTCTGACAATTGTCTGGAACCAGGAAAACATTCCCGAATGTTTTCCCTCTTCACCTATATCGTGTAGCACCGCGTCAGAACACCCTTAGCTCTGCGTATTGTCATGTCATGCTCTTGTTTGCTTTATATTTACTGTTTCCTCTCCCTCTTCTCTCTCGGTAGACCCCGCTACAGATGCATTTCCCGAGACAGACGCAGCTCAGAAGCCCGACGACACCACTGACGACCTTGCCTTTGCCGCCGAGCAACCAGGCAACCCCCCCCCCCCCCCTTTGAAGCATCCGATTCGCCCATTCTATTTTCTCATGTTTGCATTAGAATTGCTGCTGCTACTGCTTTACCTATTCTGATGCACAGCCTGTTTATTGTAACCTGCTATTGAAACCTTACCTGCTTATCTTAAACTGTCTAGTATAGGCTGGGTAGAGACCTATCAGTGACCCCACTTGTCCCGACTGCCCCGCTGGATTATCAGAAGACCCGATCAACGGGATCGAAGACCAGGCCCTGGCACCGCACATCACCCCCTTAGTTGTACGACACTACAGCGTTACTATCGAGTGCCGAGGGTGATAACTCGTATAGCACTTCTGCTGTTAACCCTGTAGAGTAGCAGCTATTCGGTCGTGGTCATCGAGGGTGATTCCTCTCTCACCACTCCCGATAACGACGCTGTCGTGCAACACATCAAGTGTGAACCCATCGAGGGTGATTCCTCCTACGTTCACCTTGACAGTTACATCGAGTGGGTGTCCATCGAGGGTGATACCTCGGATTCCCCTAATGTTATGGACACATGGATACTTGGACTTTACACTGTTACTTAGAAAGGCGGGTCGACCCTGAGGGGTACCCGCATGTGATGTTGAGACGGGTTGCCTGGATGGTGCCCGAGTGATGAATACGAGGCGCGGCCGGGCATTCTTAGCTCTTGCAGCAAGTCCTCGAGACGGGGCGACGGGGTCACATCGAACGTGAGTCTCTGCTCGTTTTCCGCAAGCCCCTAGTCCACTAACGATTTGGATATTTGATCCGAGCAGGCCTCTGGCCTGATAGAACTAACCATTACGTGGGCATAGTATGGGCGTTCTGCATCGTAGCATCAACCGAAAGCTCTATCAGACGTCCAGTTCAGCATTGCGGCCCGGTCGGATCGTGCCGTTAGCGCTGGTATCCACCCTGCTCGCAATGACCCGGAGTGCACAGGGCGATGGCCCAAGACCCCTGAGCACTTAGGATGTAGACCGGCGGGGACCTCTCTGCTGAGCTGTAGGTAGGGTTGCGGTGTATCGTTTGGCCGAGGCCGAGCATGACCCAGGAAAGTGTGTCCGGCTGGAGTTAAGCGAGCGTGGTGGGTAAGTTGGTGCACCCCTGCAGGGAAGAAAACTTCTATCGATAGCCGGTCCTACGGTAAAGGATACTCGAAGTTGTATCCCTATCGATACAACTAGAACTGGATACCTGTGATGATACCTGGATATGTGGCTCTGGGATTGCTTTCTCGCAGGGAGTCGAGAAAGGATCTCTGGGTGAGGTTGATTATACTACTACTATTATACATATTGTGTTGATCTACTCTCTCCTATTGCTGCAAGACCAATGAAGATGCTAGTCTTCGATAGGACTAGGCTTTCCTCTCTATTCTGGCATTTCTGCAGCCCAGTCCACATATACAGCCTTCCTTTGATAATGTTGCATATGTAGTGTAGATCCTTGCTTGCTGAGTACTTCGGAGTACTCACGGTTGCTTTGTTTTCTTTTTCTCCCCATATCAGTTTGCCGTGACCAGATGACGGAACCGCTGAGACAGCTACCCCCGCCGACGATCAAGTACTACTACCACCCCGAGGGTGGTTACTACTACGAGCTTGCCGACGACCAGGAGTAGGTTCGGAGGGTCCCAGGCAGGAGGCCTGCGCCTTTCGATCGTTGCTTTTGTTTTGCCCTGCCTTTCTAAAGGCTTTTCTGTTTCTGTTTCATATCTGTACTCAGATTTCTGATGCTTCCGCTGACGCTTGTATGCCATCGAGCTATGTATTCGAGCCTTCGAGGCCCTGGCTTGTAATATAAGCTTGTATGACTTTATTTATGTTTAGAGTTGTGTTGTGATATCTTCCCATGAGTCCTTAGGCTTGATCGTGTGCATTTGCGTGTATGATTAGTGCACGATTAAGCCGGGGGCGTCACAAGTTGGTATCAGAGCCGACTACCTGTAGGAACCCCCCTTTCCAACTCCTTGGCCGAAGTTGAGTCTAGTAGCCAGAAACTGTTTTACTAACTTGGCTGTGTGGCTTACGGGCCCACGTCGCCTTTGGGTGGTATTAGGATCTTTTACTCCTCGACCTATACTCTGGGACTCTGATCTCTCTTATATTCGGGTTAAAATTTTACTAACTCCAACATTTGGCTCTCGTGCTCACATCCACCCGGAGTTCTGAAAATATCCCCCCTTGCTTCAAGATTGTGGGCCAGGTTCTGCTTACAGGATCCTTTTATCGAGGGCACCCTGTGTTGTCACTTGCAGATTCCTCGCTCCCTCAGTTTTCTCCGACGCTGATGTAGCCTTTGCTATGTCTCGTTGTGTACTTCCTTACCGCGTGCCTGCGCGCCACCTAGCTTGTCTAGCTGTGTTCGTTTCCGAACTCCTACCGTCATTTGTGCCCAACTCCGTGCATCATTCTGTATGTCTGTAATGACTACTGTTATACACCTGATGCCTTATGTTCATTTCCATGTTACATCATGAACTCCATACACATGCAATTGTTATTTCTAAACTGCCCCTGTTGATTTGGCAGGATGGCTGACGATCCTCCACCTCCACCTTATATTGCCGCAATGATGCAACAGTTTGAATTGAGCCGTCAGCTCAATGAGAGTTTGGTGAACCGTTTTGAACGCAACGATGCTCGTCAGGAGCCTGGGCCATTATCGCTTCTAGATTTCGTGCGCCTCAACCCGTCTGTTTTCCGCAACTCCACCAATCCTATGGATGCTGATGATTGGCTTCGTGATATTCTGTTTGAGATGGAGTCAGCTAATGTGGCCCCTGACAGTTACGTCACCTTTGCGAGATTCCACTTAAAGGGTCCAGCTGCTCAATGGTGAGAAAGTCACAAGAGTATGTTGCCTGCTGAAACTGTAATCACTTGGCAGGAATTTCAGTCAGCTTTTCATGCACGGCACATTCCTCAAGGTCTGATGGACCACAAGAAGCAGGAGTTCTGCAAACTCTCTCAGGGTAAAATGACTGTTGATGAATATCAGAGGAAATTCCTTGAATTATCCCGCTATGCTGAAGAAGACATCGCCACGGATGCCCGAAGACAAGAGAAGTTCCGTAATGAACTCCACCCAGACATCGAGCTTGCACTTGCTGCTCAAGACTTCACCAACTTTACTACTCTTGTGAACAAGGCTATTCTGCTTGAGACTGTTCAAATGAAGCATAAGGAGTCACAGAAGCGCCATCGTGATGTTGGCTCATCTTCGGGCTTAGCACAGAAGCGTCGAGTCTGGATTCCCAACAACGTGTTCCGTCCAGCTGCCCCTGCGCCAAGGAAAAACCATAGTACACCACATGTTCCACCCAATGCTCCTCTTCGTCCTGAAGATGGTCTGTGCTTCAAGTGTCGCAAACCAGGCCACCTTGCTAAGGACTGCCGCAAGACTCAGAATCAATTGGCTTTCCCTCATACTGGCCGTGGCAATGATCGTGGCAACAATCAGCCCCGCAACTATAATACTGGGTCTGCTACTCATGGTCATGGACACGCGTACAATATTGATATTGAACAAGTCCAGGATCAACCTGCCACTGAAATGGGTACCCTTCTCGTCAACCCAGTATCTGCTTCCGTTTTATTTGGTTCAGCAGCATCACATTCATTCATCTCTGGAAAAATTTGCATTCATTCATGAACTTCATTATGAGGAAATGCATGCTCCGTTACTCAGCTGGGCTAGTGAATTGCCATGCCCAGACAACTCGAAATGCTAAGGCTAAAATATACCCCTTGAATGCGTTGAACGCTTCTCCGCTTGAGGGGATCGAAAACATTACAGTCGTTCGAGATTTTCCGGACGTTTCTTCGGAAGAACTTCCAAGAATACCCCGATTTCTTTCAGGCTCCCTCTTAATTCTCGGGACGAGAATTCTTATTAGTGGAGGAGATTTGTAACACCCCCAGTGGTTAGCCACAGTAATCCCACTTTTGATAATGTCATGTCATCATGATCAACAGTGCTTAAACATCATTTGGAGCATATCTCTTTCCAAATTCAAATTCAAATGGAAATTCAAACTTAAAGTAGAAACTAAAAGTTGTTAAAATCAGAAACTAAATTGTTCATTAAATAGCAAGTAAATTAGAGACAATTCTAAAATTGAAACCAATATTATGGGAATTGGGTAAGTGACTCAAACATCCTCAAACAGTGACTAAAGACAATATTTATTAACCTTTTATTTGATCTAAATTAAATACGAAATTATGTTTTGCCCAAACTAGTTTTTGCTGTTAGGATGCAATGCACTGTGATTTATGGGCTAGGTCTCATATTTTACAAAAACCATTTAGTGCTCAAACAATTAACAAACAGAAAAAGAAAAACAGAAAACAGAAAAGGAAATAAAGAAAAGAAAAAGGCCCACAGCACTGGGCCTAAGTGGCCACAGTGCCCGGCCCAGCCTGCGCAGGGCCGTCTCCCTCCCTCCGCACTGCTCATGTCGCGCGTTGTCGAGCACCTGGCGCGCGCGCAGCCAGGCCCCCCTCCGAGCGGTCAACAGCGTGTCGCGCTCGCCGGGGAGGATAAAGAGCATCTCCCGCACCCCTGGCTCTCCCTCGCTCACTCTCTCTCGCTCTCCCTCGCCTCCCCATCTCACCCGAGCGCCACCGCCGCCATGGCACCGGAGTAGCCACGGCCACCGTGCCCCTCTAGTCGCCTCTCCGTGTCCACGAGCTTCGCCGGCCTCGGCTACGCCATCTACACAGACGCGTTGGAGCCGGGAGCCAGCGCTACGCCCGCGACGCCGTCATCTTCAACCTTCGGCCGCCGGTGATCGCCGCCTCGATTCATCGCCGTCCGTCCTCCCCAGGCCCACCTTAGCACATCTGCAGGCTCTACGTGAGCACCACGTCCTCCTCCCTCTCCCCATGCGCTCTCCTCGTAGCCGTAGACGCCGCCCCCTTCTTGCCCGAACGCGCCGCCGCGGAACATGTCGCCGGTGTGCTCCCGGCGACCTTTGGGCCCCGTGCCCGTGCCCAGTGTACTCCCCACATCACATAGGGCATCGCCGCACTATTTGTTCGCTCGCCCACGTGTTGTTTCGCTGTTCCCGAGCCGCACCCGAAGCCACCGCCGCCCACCGTCGTTGTGCTGCTCTGTCCCGGCCTCCCCTGCCGCCGTGCACCCCACCACCGGACGCGGCTCTGTCTGCTCGTTCCAGAGGGCTAAAGAGCGCGCGAAATGGTGCCCCGTAGCTCGATTCCGGGCTCGCCGGAGTTGTCACCGCGCTCAGGCTCGCCGGAGTAGCTCCGGCGGCCGGCGCTGACCGGGCGCCCACGTGGCAGCCCCGGCCCACCGCTCAGCCACTGAACCTGGGCCCTGCTGGCCCCATTGACCGGGTCAACCCGCTGACTAGGCTGGCCCGGTCACTGATATGCGGGCCCCACTACTTAAACGTTTTAAAATAAATAAATAATAAAATTGATAATTAATTAATTAGTTAATTAAATACTAATCTTTCACTGACTACAAGGGCCCACACCTAATTAATCTGTAATTAGTTTAAATAAACCCTAATTAACCTAACAGAGGCTGACATGTGGGTCCCACTGGACCCACCTGTCAGGTTTGACTCTGGTCAGCCAGAGTTGACTGCTGACAGCATCTTTGCGTCATGCTGATGTCACCGTTTACTGTTTTGGATAATTCGAATTAATAATAAATCTGTAATTTCATAATATTGTTTAAATCTTTAGAAAATCATATCTTTTAAAACGTAGCTCGGATCGAAAAACTTTCTACATGAAAGTTGCTCAGAACGACTAGACGAATCCGAATACGTGGTCCGTTCGTCCGCCACACGTCCCTAACTATCCGAACATGCAAGCGTTCCCCTCTGGTCATCTGTCTGACAATTGTCCGGAACCAGGAAAACATTCCCGGATGTTTTCCCTCTTCACCTATATCATGTAGCACCGCGTCAGAACACCCCTAGCTCTGCGTATTGTCATGTCATGCTCTTGTTTGCTTTATATTTACTGTTTCCTCTCCCTCTTCTCTCTTGGTAGACCCTGCTACAGATGCATTTCCCGAGACCGACGAAGCTCTGGAGCCCGACGACACCACTGACGACCTTGCCTTTGCCGCCGAGCAACCAGGAAAGCCCCCCCCCCCCTTTGATCATCCCGATATCGTCCATTTTATTTTCTCATGCTTGCATTAGAATTGTTGCTGCTACTACTTTACCTATTCTGATGCATAGCCTATTTATAGTAACCTGCTATTTAAAACTTATCTGCTTATCCTAAACTGTCTAGTATAGGTTGGGTAGAGACCTATCAGTGACCCCACTTGTCTCGACTGCCCCGCTGGACTATCAGAAGACCCGATCAACGGGATCGAAGACCAGGCCCCGGCACCGTACATCACCCCCTTAGTTGTACAATACTGGAGCGTTACTATCGAGTGCCAAGGGTGATACCTCGTATAGCACTTCTGCTGTTAACCCTGTAGAGTAGGTATTCGATCGTGGTCATCGAGGGTGATTCCTCTCTCACCACTCCCGATAATGACGCTGTCGTGCAACACATCAAGTGTGAACCCATCGAGGGTGATTCCTCCTACATTCACCTTGACAGTTACATCGAGTGGGTGTCCATCGAGGGTGATACCTCGGATTCCCCTAATGTTATGGACACACGGATACTTGGACTTTACACTGTTACTTAGAAAGGCGAGTCGACCCTGAGGGGTACCCGCGTGTGATGTTAAGACGGGTTGCCTGGATGGTGCCCGAGTGATGAATACGAGGCGCGGCCGGGCATTCTTAGCCCTTGCAGCAAGTCCTCGAGACGGGGCGACGGGGTCACATCGAACGTGAGTCTCTGCTCGTTTTCCGCAAGCCCCTAGTCCACTAACGATTTGGATATTTCATCCGAGCAGGCCTCTGGCCTGATAGCGCTAACCATTACGTGGGCATAGTATGGGCGTTCTGCATCGTAGCATCAGCCGAAAGCTTTGTCAGACGTCCAGTTCAGCATTGCGGCCCGGTCGGATCGTGCCATTAGCGCTGGTATCCACCCTGCTCGAAACAACCCGGAGTGCACAGGGCGATGGCCCAAGACCCCTGAGCGCTTAGGATGTAGACCGGCGGGGACCTCTCTGCTGAGCTGTAGGTAGGGTTGCGGTGTATCGTTTGGCCGAGGCCGAGCATGACCCCGGAAAGTGTGTCCGGCTGGAGTGAAGCGAGCGTGGTGGGTAAGTTGGTGCACCCCTGCAGGGAAGAAAACTTCTATCGATAGCCGGTCCTACGGTAAAGGATACTCGAAGTTGTATCCCTATCGATACAACTAGAACTGGATACCTGTGATGATACCTGGATATGTGGCTCTGGGATTGCTTTCTCGCAGGGAGTCGAGAAAGGATCTCTGGGTGAGGTTGATTATACTACTACTATTATACATATTGTGTTGATCTACTCTCTCCTATTGCTACAAGACCGATGAAGATGCTAGTCTTCGATAGGACTAGGCTTTCCTCTCTATTCTGGCATTTCTGCAGCCCAGTCCACATATACAGCCTTCCTTTGATAATGTTGCATATGTAGTGTAGATCCTTGCTTGCTGAGTACTTCGGAGAACTCACGGTTGCTTTGTTTTCTTTTTCTCCCCATATCAGTTTGCCGTGACCAAAAGACGGAGCCGCTAAGACAGCTACCCCCGCCGACGATCGACTACTACTACCACCCCGAGGGTGGTTACTACTACGAGCTTGCCGACGACCAGGAGTAGGTTCGGAGGGTCCCAGGCAGGCGGCCTGCGCCTTTCGATCGTATCTTTTGCTTTGCCCTGCCTTTCTAAAGGCTTTTCTATTTCTGTTTCATATCTGTACTCAGATATCTGATGCTTCCGCTGATGCTTGTATGCCATCGAGCTATGTATTCGAGCCCTCGAGGCCCTGGCTTGTAATATAAGCTTGTATGACTTTATTTATGTTTAGAGTTGTGTTGTGATATCTTCCCGTGAGTCCTTAGGCTTGATCGTGTGCATTTGCGTGTATGATTAGTGCACGATTAAGCCGGGGGCGTCACAACTGGGTTGCCCAGTCAGCAGATGACTGGGTCAACCCAGTCAAATGGGCCCCCCGGACCCACTGGTCGGTGACCCAGGGAGTGGCCCCAGGTGTGCCAGCTCAGCGGCGGCCGACGGCTTGACGCCGGTATCGAGAAAACACGGCGGAGGCTCGGGACCTCGCCGGGAATCATCTACAGGGGGCCAAAACGCACGTCGCGACTTGTGTACGGTCGGCCGTGCTGCGCCGCATCCAACGCGGGTGGTCTCCGGGCCGGAAGTGGCCGGAATCTCGCCGGCGTGGAGTCGTGGCGGCAGTGAGCTTCGGGCGTTGGTGGTTTTGACGCTAGGGGCACGGCAGACGGTGCGGCCGGCGGCGTTAGAACGAGAAGACGACGCGGCGTCGAATGGTGATGGAGCCATGGCCGGAGATGACCGGAAACGAGGCCGGCGATGAGCTACTTGTTGTGGCCACATGCCAAAGTTCAACTTCATTTGGATATTAAATCTCCCTTGGTCTCAAACTTTTTGTGCACTCTTTCCTATCCATATCATTGCCACATGCCAGGGGGCTCGAGGAGGAGCGTGCGCGGGTGCAATGGGTTCCTGGAGACGCCAGGAACGCGTTGACGCGCTCAGGCGTGCATAACAGCATCGGTGGCTACGGCCACGAGCTCGTCGGCGGAGACGGGCTTCAGCCACGGTGGCATCTAAGGCTAGGAGTGCAACGAGGCAATAGAAGGGAGGGAAGAGGACAGGGTGGAGCTCACCGAGCGATCAAGAAAGATCTGTGATGGCTTTGGAGCAGCAGAGCTTGTCAGAGAGGAAAGGGGATCGCCGGCGACCGAGTTTGAAGACGAGGTCGACGCGCTCGGTGCAGAGGGTCCCGGCTCCGCCCGGTGGCACTGATCGACGCAGCGTTCAACGGTGGAGCTTACAGGCACGGAGAGGCGACGAGGCGGGGACTGTGGCCGCGGCAAACGACGGAACGCGGCGATGGTGACGAGGCGGGGATTGCCCAGTCAGCAGTTGACTGGGTCAACCCAGTCAACTGGCCCCCCCGGACCCACTGGTCGGTGACCCAGGGAGTGGCCCCAGGTGTGCCAGCTCAGCGGCGGCCGGCGGCTTGACGCCGGCGTCGAGAAAACGCGGCGGAGGCTCGGGACCTCGCCGGGAATCGTCTACAGGGGGCCAAAACGCACGCCGCGACTTGCGTTCGGTCGGCCGTGCTGCGCCGCACCCAACGCGGGTGGTCTTCGGGACGGAAGTGGCCGGAATCTCGCCGGCGTGGAGCCGTGGCGGCGGTGAGCTTCGGGCGTTTGTGGTTTCGACGCTAGGGGGCACGGCAGACGGTGCGGCCGGTGGCGTTAGAACGAGAAGACGACGCGGCGTCGAATGGTGATGGAGCCATGGCCGGAGATGACCGGAAACGAGGCCGGCGACGAGCTACTTGCGGCGGCGCATTCGGGTGTTCGAGGAAAACGGGGCTAGTGGGCTCGAGGAGGAGCGTGCGTGGGTTCAATGGGTTCCTGGAGACGACAGGAACGCGTTGACGCGCTCAGGCGTGCATAACAGCATCGGTGGCTATGGCCACGAGCTCGCCGGCGGAGACGGGCTTCGGCCACGGTGGCATCTAAGGCTAGGAGCGCAACGAGGCAATAGAAGGGAGGGGAGAGGACAGGGTGGAGCTCACCGAGCGATCAAGAAATATCTGGGACGGCTTTGGAGCAGCAGAGCTTGTCAGAGAGGAAAGGGGATCACCGGCGACCGAGGTTGAAGACGAGGTCGACGCGCTCGGTGCAGAGGGTCCCGGCTCCGCCCGGTGGCACTGATCGACGCAGCGTTCGACGGCGGAGCTGACAGGCACGGAGTGGCGACGAGGCGGGGACTGTGGCCGCGGCAAACGACGGAACACGGCGACGGTGGCGCTCGGCCTCGCGCGGATCTGTGGGGGGAAACGGACGGGGCGAGCGAGGAGAAGGGGAAGAATGACGGAGAGGGTAGGGGGAGTGCTCGGCTCGGCCTTATCCCCTCCGCCTCCCTGTTTCGTCGGTGGGCGTCGGCGTGTCACGCGCCCGCCGGTGCGCGCGCGCTCGACCATGGGGGAGGTGACACGCGAGAGAGAGAGAAGGAGTTGGGCCAGGTGGGCCAGTGGTCGGGGCACTGTGCACTAAGGCCCAGTTCACAGTGCCTCGTTATATTTTTCTGTTTAATGTTTCTGCTTTTTCTTTATTTCTTTTCTATTTTGAATCAGTTAGGACACTTTTGCCCTTTTGTAAAATATGGGATTTGACCCAAATATTACTGTGCAATGCTAGCTTTCACCAAAAATTGGTTTGGGCAAAGTTGGGTTTCATTTGAATTTGATATGATTTTAAATGGATTTAATATTGCTGTTTTGGTGCTGTTTCATGTTGTTTGAGTCATATAATTAATCCAAGTAGCATTAGTTATATTTTTATGAGTGCTTCTGGAATATTTGCTATTTAATGAACATTTTACCAAAGGTGTTTGGGCAAATTTAGTTTGCACTTTTGAATTTAGGTTGATTTTCAGAATTGAATTTGAATTGTTTCATTAATCCAAGTGACTTGGCACTGCAAATGGTCATGACTTGGCATTATCATTAGCTGATCACAGTGGCAATTACATAGGGGTGTTACACAAGGTCATATGAGTTACTCATACCATGATGCCAGCCCGGTATGGATCTGACTATTGCATGAGCTATGTAAGAAGAAAAGAACGCCAGTTATACACTTCAGTGTGATGACCAACAACCTATGGAGCAAGCCGACCATCTGATATATGCTCTATAGCATTGCTCTTTGTTATTCCGGTATGTTCAAATTATTATGCTCATACCTGCATGCATAATAGTGAGTTGTATGGGACACGGATGAACCCTTGCCCGTCTTTCTTTGGTGACGGCACCACGGCTGTGTTCTGAGCTGTTTCCGGCCGTCCGGGGTGGATGCCGACTTTTATTTCTCTTGTCAGCAACTGGCCCGTGTTCTGAGCTGCTTTTCGGCCGTCTCGGGTAGCTGCTGAATTTCTCTCCGTAGCAGTGACCCTATGCTCTGAGCTATTTCTCGGCCGTCTTAGGGAACTGCTACTTTCTTCTTATCAACACCGTCTCATGCTCTGAGCTGCTTTCCAGCCGTCTTGAGTCGGAGTTGAGTTACTCCAGTAATGTCCCAGATCTGAGTTGTATAGACCGTTCTGGTGGCTACTGGTTTATTTGCTGGTTATATCCAAGGGTTCAAACGGTCGTTACCCTACAGCTACAACTTGTAAAGTAATATGCCTGCCGGAATGTTGCACCTGACAACACCTATGGTCACATGAAGAATCAAGAGCACATCAAGCCAAGCTCTTTCAGCAAAAAGTCCAGGCAAAGAGAATTATAAAGGAAAAGCAAGGTTGTCCATACAGGTATGATAATGATACAAATACTCCGGACAGTCTGGTTCGATACCGACCACTATGGGTACACACCCACGGGGTCTATTCCATTTGCAAGGACCCCATATCGAGACAACCCGCCCAGCCAACCAGATATGCTCAAAATTGTCAGCAGAGAGCAACCAAGTTGGTCAGGTCAGCCGAAAGATTAACTCAGCAGAGCAAAATCCGCAACCATACCATCCATACAGAGATATCGACAGACTGAGTAATCAGAAGGATGAACAATAGTCTCGAAGCATGTGTCCTCACAGACGGGAATCAGTTAAAGACTAACCTGCCGTAAACAAGATTCTACTGCCAGGACCACTGTCAGTCAAGTCTATGGATAACATCACTGTACATCTTTATGCTGCTCACGACAGGTGACAATCAAATATTTGGTAGAAGCCTTATACCCAAGGCAGTGAAGAAACCCAAGATGACCCAACAATCCGTGCGAGAAGTGAGATTCCGCCAGGAGAACAGTATGATTCACTGTACTGTTTTGAGCCTGGAGGACACACAGCCATTTGGAAGTCACCTAATGCAATGAGTAAAAGATTTCGTGTCCACCAAGAGAATCTGTTCACAACTCAGTGAACGGTCGTTCGTATTGAACCTCGTCACGACACGTCCCTGAGGAACCACCCTCGGACTTACGAGCAGGACACATAGTTTGGTTCGGATAATCTATTGCCCCAGACAGGATAGCAGACATAAAAAGATTGGAGTCAGACTAACATATGAGGTAAGATTTGTCAGAAAAAGGGTCCAGTGAAGCAAACCACCCCGAAGCAAGGCAGTCAGTCATATGAAATTCAGTGGGAGCATTGTACAACGGTAAAAAGGAAACCCGAGTTGGAAATGGTTTCCTCAAGTGGAAATATTCATGTTTGATCCCTGAGCAACCAAATCTCGAGGACGAGATTTCCTTAAGGGGGGTAGGTTTGTAACACCCTGGATTTTGCCCATTTTCTTTTCCTTTTGATTTTGGTCTGGATTCGCTTTTCTGTGGCTTAGTAGTCCTGCAACCTGGAGGGATCACTCTTCATTCGTCTTCCCAAGTGGCTTGCCAACCTCAAAACCATCCTAGGACCATGTCATTTCCATCTTGGACCAATCCCAATATTCTTTTCCTTGGGAATATTCCTTTTTCTATTAAAGGAATAACCCTGTTTGCTCTGGGTTGTGAAGCAACCCACATCTCCATCATTCCAAAAATAAATTCCCAAATAATTCTCATAAATTGTTTGGGACATATCTTGCACAAATATGTCAAAACCCTTCCTTGCCATGTTCAAAAATATTTCACAAATATTTCTTTTCTGATTCTGCCCTAGCTGCCAAGTTGAGAAGCAAGTACTCTTTATATTTGCTTGCTTGGTCTCAAACTTTTTGTGCACTCTTTCCTATCCATATCATTGCCACATGCCAAAGTTCAACTTCATTTGGATATTAAATCTCCCTTGGCTAATTTCCAAAGTTTCTGGTCAACTGGAAGCTTTGTGAAGCAAGTGCTAGCTAGGAGTATCCAAATGAGTTGAAATTTTCAAGCATCTTTATATTCTCAAATCATGACTCTCCACCAAGTTTCAACCCTATCCAATCATCTATGTGAGCACAGCCTCAAATCTTGGTTTCTGGTCAGATTTTCACATTGTGAAGCAACTATATTTTATAGTGCTCCATGATTGCTGAAAATTTACCAAAGCATTATCCTACCCATATAACCTATCTCCACAAAATTTTGGCTCATTTTATATTCCCAATAATTCCCTAGAATTATTCTAAGATTTTGGTCAGAGAGGATAGCTGTGAAGGAAGTACCATTTTGGCTTGTCCAAATGGCATGAAATTTTTATGGCATTCTCATATGACCAAATCATCATCCTATACCAAATTTCAGCCCAATTGGATATTCCATGTGAGTGCTCCATCTTGATCAAGCTTCTGGACCAGATTGGTCAGTTGCAAAGCAACTACATTAACTTTCAGCATCCCTCCAAATTTCACAGGATTATAGTCCTTCCTACCCTAGACCTCCCAGACATCTCATGTTGACCTTATCACCTTCCTGTTCATCATAGAGGAGTGGTCAAGTTCGCTACAGCAAACTTCAGATGAACACTCCCATCTAAACACAGTTCCTATCATCGATCCATCACCTCCCAGAGACTGTGCCTTAGAAGGACAACACTCTGGACATGACTTGGCACGCCAGAATGCACAGAGTGCGCCAATGCACGCGGTAATCACGCGTTTGGCATGCCAGCCAGCGCGCTCTGGTGATTAAACTGCTCGGTTTCGTCTGTTCCCTCGCTCCCTCGCCACCTCTTCATGTCCAGAGGCTTCGTTTCGTCGTCGCCCATCTCCTGGAAGCCTCTCCCCTTCCAGTTTCTTCTCCGACGCGCCGTGATGAGCTCCGCCACTGTTCGGCCCGTGACCGTCGTTGTCGCTTTCCTCTGCCCCCTCCTCCTTGAGCCCTCCCGAAGCTCCTACGAGCCCCTCTGCTCCTCCGCAAAGCTCCCCGAAGCCAGAAACCGCCAGCCACGTCGCCCCGCAGCTCCAGTGTCCAACTAAGCTCATCGCCGTGGCCGTCCTTATCGCCTCGCTTCGCTTTGGCTATAAATAGGCCGCCCGAGCCCCTCCCGAGCTCATCAGCGCCCTCACCTCGCTCCCCTACCCCTCCCCGACCTCTCCAACGAGCTCCAGGAGCACTCCTCGCCGCCCATGGCCGCCATGGCCGCCGGCCTTCTCGCCTAAATTCACTCAATGCCGAGCTCCTCCCCTCTTCCCTCCACCACCATCACCTTCCCCACTCTCCGGCGATCATCTTCCACCCCTCGCCCTCGCCCAAGTGCCCTGTGGCCGCGCGCCCCTAGTCTGGCCGCCGCCTCCCCGCCTCTCTGTTGCCGCGGGAGCTCCGTCACCCTGGCCCTCCCCGGTGCTGCTGCTGCGTCAAGTGGACGCGGTCCATCGCCACGAGGCCGCCGGTGCCCTCGCCCTGGCCGGAGGTGGCCAGAGTCGCCGGAGCTGGCGCCGGCAGCGCCACGGCCCTGCCTCCTCTGTTCTTCAGCACGAGGAAGAAGGAGCAGGCGCGAGGAGAGAGAGAGAGGGACCCGACAGGTGGGCCCCAACCCCACCTGTCAGCGAGAGGAGGCGGGCCAGCTGGATTAAGTGGACACGCATTTCTCTGAATGCGCTTTCAGAACATTTGAAAGCGTATTTCCTTCTACTGTGGCTAAGTTTACGTTTCCTTTTTCAGAAAACGTACTCTGCCCGAAGGTGCTTTCGGTTCAGGCCCCAGGGACCTATCTGTGAATACTAGTTTTACAGATTGGCCCTTGAACTTCATATGACAATAACTTTTTGCTCGGACCTCCGATTCAGGTGAAACCAAAGCCCACTTCTTCGTCTCGGCGAGCCCGTTCTGTTGGTATCATTTTCACTATGTGGTCCCATAGTGGAAATGACCATTTTGCCCTTGCCCTTAAACAGCCCCCTCCGAGAGAGAACTGTTTCCGGCAATCACTTCCGCGGACTCTCCGCACTCCTTTTCGATGGTCCCTTCATCTCCAGGCAAGCCACAACTCTCATCCGCATAATTGCATTGCAATATCATAGTCACACTAATTACTTTAATAGCAAGTATGAAGTATCTGTGAAATGAATTAGATTATGCTATGTTGGAGTTAATTCTTGGATAGGTGACTACCATGTTGAATACCGGATTGTTAAAGACTAGTAGTTTACCCACTCGTTGATACTATAATGTTGAGATCACTGTCTATGATTATTTTCGATTTCATCCGGCAGTTCATGGAGATGAGTTAGTAGCAGTGGCTTAAGCATGCTGGTTATCGGAGTGTCAGCCATGACAGAGATTTTTCGGAGATTAAATACTCCATGGTTGTTCTTGAGTCACATGTCCGGACTTATCCGTGCAGCCACATTTGCCGGTATGGGACGGCCTTGACTTGGCCTGATCGCTTGCTCTTTCACTGGTACTGCCCGACAGGGAAGGTTATGCGTGCGCGCTACCCTGGCCCGGTAGGCGGCGATAACCTTGTGAGCCCAGTTGAGTTATATGGTACCAGGTCCCCGTTTGGGACAGTTTGTTGGCCACGACGGTGGCAGGTGTCACGCGGTGACACAGGGGCCACCCAGGGCAGGACTCCAGGGGAGGATGATTGCCGGTGGTACGATGGGAGAGTCACGGGTCAGGCGGGTTTCGTTGGAGCAACGCTGGTCCACCCGAATGGGATCACAAGGTCAGGTGCTCCATGGTGTGGGTAAAGTGCGCAACCTCTGCAGAGTGTAAAATCTATTCAAATAGCCGCGTCCACAGTATTAGACAGTCCGTCCAGACCTCACTAGGTGATCAACCATAGTAGAGATGATGATGGAAGAACTTGTCGTAAGATCAGAAGTACTCGGTGGATCGTGAGTATTCTGAGGGTTGTGAGGCAACCCGGAAGAGAGTAAGTTTGTCAGACTTGTCGTGCAGACGGAATCAGGTATATGATAAGTCAGCCATGGGATGGCAATGGGATGAGTGGTCGGATGACCACATGATTGGTATTGGATTTGGTACAGGTTTGGATTGGATCCTGAGATTATTCAGAGTATAGATTAAACTACTTAATATGCTTTACCTTACTGCATCTACCTTGCTATGATGTTGTCTTGCTTTAATGCTGATGTTTGCTGTGAACTTGCGAGTACATTCAAAGTACTCACCTGGCGTGTCATGCCAGTTTGCAGGTCATGCCATGATTGCTTGACGAGGATCCCGAGTTTGCGATCTAGGACACGCGTTCTAGCCAGAGTCCCTGCGGAGTGGAGTCCATCACCGTCGTCGTTATTCCGCTACCGAAAGAGCTGCTCCGCTGTTAGCATAGAGCTACCTCGAGCAGGCGTAGTGTCGCCGTGCCGATGTAATCCATATACCCTTTGTAACCATATCCATTGTAATAAAGAGCTGATTTGTTCTATGCCAACAGTGCCGTATTCCAGAGGACTTGTCCCTGGGCTGGAATACGGGGTGTTCCGGTCTTCTCTGAGCCGGGGTGCCACAATGGTGCTTTCTGTAAAATGCTTGCTAAATATGATGTCAACCCAAGAATTGCATCTCCATATCACCCTTAGTCTAGTGGTCAAGTAGAATTGAGCAATAGAGAGATTAAATTGATTTTGCAAAAGACTGTTAATAGATCTAGAAAGAATTGGTCTAAGAAACTTGATGATGCATTATGGGCTTATAGAACTGCTTATGAAAACCCTATGGGTATGTATCCGTATAAAATGGTTTGGAAAAGCTTGTCACTTACCTCTTGAACTAGAACATAAAGCTTATTGGGCTATTAAAGAGTTCAACTATGATTTCAAACTTGCCGGTGAGAAGAGGTTATTTGACATTAGCTCAATTGATGAATGGAGAACCCAAGCTTATGAGAATGCCAAGTTTTTTAAAGAAAAAGTTAAAAGATGGCATGATAAAAGGATACAAAAGCGTGAGTTTAATGTAGGTGATCATGTTTTTCTATACAACTCTCGTTTAAGATTTTTTGCAGGAAAGCTTCTCTCTAAATGGGAAGGTCCTTACATTATCGAGGAGGTCTATCGTTCCGGTGCCATTAAGATCAACAATGCCGAAGGCACCAACCCGAAGGTGGTAAACGATCAAAGAATCAAACATTATATTTCAGGTACTCCCATAAATGTTGAGACAAATATTATTAACACCGTAACACCGGAGGAGTACATAAGGGACACTTTCTAGAATGTTTCAGACTCCGAAAAGGAATAGGTATGTGGTACGGTAAGTAAACCGACTCCAAAACTGTTCTAATGGCAATTTTTCTCCATTTTGGAATATTTAAAAAATTAGGAAAATTGAAAGTAGTCCGAAAAGTGCACGAGGAAGCGACAAGGCAGGGAGGCGCGCCCTACCCCCTCGTGTGCCCTCCGGACTCCGTTTTCTTGCACGATACTTCTTTTAGTCGGTAAAATTTAGTATATAATCTCCAGAAGGTATTGACCACCGTACCACGGCAAAACGCTCTGTTCTTGTTTCGTGCTGTTTTGGCTGGCAGATCTGAAAATATGCCGTCCCAAGATTCGGAGGGAGAGAGCTATGTAGTTGAAAATATGAAGAAGAAGAAGATTATGATCCAAAGGGAAAGGAGGAGACAAGCTCAGATGAAGATGAAGCTCCATTACCCCAACCTGGGGACATGCACGTGGAGTTCAAAAAGTCAAGTCTCCCTAATAAGACAAAGAAACCTAAGATTGAGTTTATCCCTTTTCGTCTTTTGCAGGAGAACAAGTAACATTGGAACAGGAGATCTCTGACCTGAGGGGGGGAAATCTAATCCTCAAGCGTAAGTTGAGGAAAAAGGATAAAATTTCATCATCAACCACTCCATCATCACCACCTCCGAAGAAAGAGATCTAAATACATGGGTATGGGCACTCCCCTTGGCAACTGCCAAGCTTGGGGGAGGTGCCTCGGTATCGTATCACCATCACACCTTTACTTTTACCCTTTTTCTTAGTTCGATCCTTTTGGTTATATCCTTATCTAGTAGAATAATAGTTTTAGTATGATCTAGCTTTGAGTTTTGTTTCGAGATCTATCTATGTAATCGAGTCCGTGAGTTATATATAATAAAGAGTAGTTTTGAGTTGAGGGCTTTGCTTTCTTGCTATGATCTTGAGGGAATAAATAAAAGATAGAATAAAAAGAAATAAAAAGATCGTATAATGATCTTATGGAGAGTAATGACTTCACATATAAAGAGTATGATGAATAAAAGTTGTTGAGAGTTGACAAACATAGTTTTGGTCATTGTTGCAATTAATAGGAAGTAATAAAGAAAGAGAGGTTTCACATATAAATATACTACCTTGGACATCTTTTGTAATTGTGATCACTCATTAAAATATGACATGCTAAAAAGTTGATGTTGGACAAGGAAGACAACATAATGGGTTATGTTTTCTTATATCCGAATAGAAGTTATAGTGTCTTGGATCCTTCAACATGTTGAGCTTGCCTTTCCCTCTTATGCTAGCCAAATCCTTTGCACCAAGTAGAGATACTACTTGTGCATCCAAACATCCTTTAAACCAATTTTGCCATGAGAGTCCACCATACCTACCTATGGATTGAGTAAGATCCTTCAAGTAAGTTGTCATCGGTGCAAGCAATAAAAATTGCTCTCTAAATATGTATGATCTATTAGTGTGAAGAAAATAAGCTTTAAACGAACTTGTGACATGGAAGAAATAAAAGCGACGGACTGCATAATAAAGTTCTTTATCACAAGCGGCAATATAAAGTGACGTTCTTTTGCATTAAGATTTTGTGCATCCAACAATAAAAGTGCATGACAACCTCTGCTTCCCTATGCGAAGGGCCTATCTTTTACTTTTATCTTCTACCCTTATACAAGAGTCATGGTGATCTTCACCTTTCCTTTCTACACTTTTTCTTTTGGTAAGCACTATGTGTTGGAGAAGGATCCAGATATATATATCCACTCGGATGTAGGTTATCATAAAGTATCATTGTTGACATTACCCTTGAGGTAAAAGGTTGGGTGGCGAAACTCTAAGCCCCTATCTTTCTCTGTGTCTGACTGAGGCTTTGAACCCATAAGTATCGCGTGAGCGTTAGCAATTGTGAAAGATTAAATGATAGTTGAGTATGTGGACTTGCTGAAAAGCTCTTGAATTGACTCTTTCCGATGTTATGATAAATTGCAATTGCTTCAATGACTGAGATCATAGTTGTTAGTTTTCAATGAAGTTTCTGATTCATACTCTACCTTGTGAATGAATTGTTACTTTGGCATAAGAATTTATATGACAATATATGTTGTTGTTCTAAAAGTTGATCATGATGCCCTCATGTCCGTATTTTATTTTATCGACACCTCTATCTCTAAACATGTGGACATATTTTTCGATTTCGGCTTTCACTTGAGGACAAGCAAGGTCTAAGCTTGGGGGAGTTGATACGTCCATTTTGCATCATGCTTTTATATTGATATTTATTGCATTATGGGTTGTTATTACACATTCTAGTACAATACTTATGCCTTTTCTCTCTTATTTTACAAGGTTTACATAAAGAAGGAGAATGCCGGCAGCTGGAATTCTAGACTGGAAAAGGAGCAAATATGAGAGACCTATTCTGCACAAATCCAAAAGTCCTGAAACTTCACGGAGAATTACTTTGCAATAAATAAAAAATATTGGGCGAAGAAAGCACCTGAGGGGACCCACCAGGCAGCCACAAGGGTGGGGGGTGCGCCCTACCCCCCTGGGCGCGCCTCCCTACCTTGTGGGCCACCTGGCAGGCCCCCGATGCCCATCTTCTACTATATGGTGTGTTTTGACACAGAAAAAAATCAGAAGAAAGCTTTCGGGATGAAACACTGCCGTCTCGAAGCGGAACCAGGGCAGAACCAATCTAGGGCTCCGGCGGAGCTGCTCTGCCGGAGAAACTTCCCTCCGGGAGGGGGAAATCGAAGCCATCGTCATCACCAACGATCCTCTCATCGAGAGGGGGTCAATATCCATCAACATCTTCACCAGCACCATATCCTCTCAAACCCTAGTTCATCTCTTGTATCCGATCTTTGTCTCAAAACCTCAGATTGGTACCTGTGGGTTGCTAGTAGTGTTGATTACTCCTTGTAGTTGATGCTTGTTGGTTTATTCGGTGGAAGATCATATGTTCAGATCCTTAATGCTATTCAATACCCCTCTGATTATGAACATGAATATGCTTTGTGAGTAGGTATGTTTGTTCCTGAGGACATGGGAGAAGTCTTGTTATAAGTAATCATGTGAATTTGGTATCGGTTCGATATTTTGATGAGATGTATGTTGTCTTTCCTCTAGTGGTGTTATGTGAATGTCGACTACATGACACTTCACCATGATTTGAGCCTAGGGGAAGGCATTGGGAAGTAATAAGTAGATGATGGGTTGCTAGAGTAACAGAAGCTTAAACCCTAGTTTATGCGTTGCTTCGTAAGGGGCTGATTTGGATCCATATGTTTCATGCTATGGTTAGATTTATCTTAACTCTTCTTTCGTAGTTGCGGATGCTTGCGAGAGGGGTTAATCATAAGTGGGAGGCTTGTCCAAGTAAGGGCAGCACCCAAGCACCGGTCCACCCACATATCAAATTATCAAAGTAACGAACGCGAATCATATGAGCATGATGAAAACTAGCATGACGGTAATTCCCACGTGTCCTCGGGAGCGCTTTGCTTTATATAAGAGTTTGTCCAGGATTGTCCTTTGCTACAAAAAGGATTGGGCCACCTTGCTGCACCTTAGTTACTTTTGTTACTTGTTACCCGTTACGAATTATCTTATCACACAACTATCTGTTCCCGATAATTTCAGTACTTGCAGAGAATACCTTGCTGAAAACCGCTTGTCATTTCCTTCTACTTCTCGTTGGGTTCGACACTCTTACTTATCGAAAGGACTACGATAGATCCCCTATACTTGTGGGTCATCAAACCGCCATGGGGGTCTTCGGCCTGACCCACTCGGTCGGGAGACGGCGTGGTGAATACCCCATAGTCTAGGATACCATCACTAGCCCCTTGAACCAGTCTTCAAGTTGGGGATGCTCCTCGGTTTTTCTGAACTGTTCTGCGTCTTCGGCCATCGGTCTTGAAAGCTGGTTCAACAAATATTCTCATCTCCGATCTCGAGGATCGCCGAGGTGTATCCGAAGAGTTCACACGTCGGGCATTCGAGGAGCCCCTTTAAGTTCTCGGCCTTTATTATTGCCTTGTTATTTTTATGCCACGCCTCGGGTTTGAAGTTTTTTCCCCGTGTAGCGGTGTCCTCTTGCATCCGAGCTCCAGCGTTGGACTATATCCGAGGTATCATTTTGCATCCGAGCTCCAATGCCGGTCTGCATTCGAGGTTTCATAGATTACCTAGGTTTGAAAAAGTTGAAGGAGTTCAGCCGAGCTTAATGCGGGAAATTCCTTCTATGGAGCTAGCCACTTGCATCTGAGCTTTATGCCAGACTGCTTCCGAGGTGGTGCACCAACCCAGACGTGGGCTGAACTTTTTGATTGGTGCAATTTATTCTCTCCCGATATGTATAACCAATAGCCCTAAAGGTGCGTGTCGGCCTGAAATCCGGGATGCACCTGAAATCCGAGGACCCCTTAGTCTGGATGAAATAAAACCACTAATCCCAGTAGCCCCTGAGACTCAGCCCGATTTGCGAAATCGGCCTGAGGATCGATTCCTTGCTCGGCAGCATACTTTCGAAGGGAATGCGGTGTGCATAGACCTCGAGACTCTAGTTGGGTGCGACCCACCAACCTGAGGATTGTAATCTCCTCAAAACTGTTTTGCACATTTAAATTTTCTACATTGAATAGTCAATGCAGTAGCCCCTGAGTCACTGGTCGGGTGGCAACACCAGATCAGGGGATCGATGTACCCCTTTAATGGCTTTTAATTGAGAAGCGCGAAGCCCACTAGCCCCTGGGCCTTAATGTGGGCAAGGGTAGCCGAATTCAGGATCGATATCCAGAGTAAATTGACTTTAACCATAATGCATGTGTAATGATTCTATGTATCCAAGTACTTTACATCATAAACACTCGGATCCGCATTGTACAAAACTTTGTTAACCGACCATCGACTTCAACCTCCTCGGCCAGTAGCCAGGGAGTATTTCTCCGACTTTATAAGACCTTTATGAGGGCAAAGATTTGCGGCAAACAAGGCAGTTCGGCCATACAATTTTATAAACAAAGGTACGTGGAGAGATATGTTATATTACTATTTAACGTAATAAACATCTTCTGGGAAAAATAGTTCCTTTATAAGGGGAGCATCGTTTTGGCTCCCGAGCTCAGCTGCTCTGGATATCTAGACCATTCAGAGCCATGTAGGGATCTGTGCCAAAAGCGATTTCTGAGGAGATACCAACTCTATACAGCACAAAATACAGGACCTATACCTGGTATAAAATATGTCCCCTACCTGTCTATATCGTAAGCCACTTCGCCCCCTCCCTCTCCGTCCCTCAACACGAACGAGCGCGTCTCCCTCCTGTGGCGCTGGATCCAGGCCTGGGGTGTGTACGTCGTTCCCCATCTTTCCCGATGGCCTGCCCCCACTCGGATTAGGCCTCCTCCTTCGTCGATGGACTGCTCTATTGTATGGTGGACTCGAGGACATGCGAGGCTCGCTCGTCATGGCAGAAGGGGATTTGGGAGCCGAACTCACACTTGGAGAAGACGTTCCGACATGGCCGGAGTCCGCCAGGCTAGGAGTTCGTGCGGGACTCCCCATGCGTGGATCCAGCCATATCAGATCCATCACCATCTTTTCCCCTCCTTGGTCCGCCGTCTTGGCCCATGGCGGCGAGGTCGTTGTTCTGGCCATGGGATGGTCATCTTCTTGTATTTCAGATCGTCTCATCCAATCAGATCTGCTAAAGTTAGTTGGTGCTATTCTTGCATTTTGAACTCCTAAATGCACATCTGCTCAATTAGCGTTGTTGTTCTCTTTAAAAGTACAATGGCTAAGAGTATTTATTAGGACTCAATTTTTTTGGGGCAAAGCCAGACTAGATTTTGTGCATTTTTAGTGTTTTTTTTTTGCGTGTGCATTTTTAGTGTGGTTAATGTGATGTTAAATTGTACCCTACGTCATGTTAATCGAGTATTAGCAATGTGTTCATCAATAAGTCACCTTATGTTCGTCTTCAAAATCCTTGTCTAAAAAGATTCGTTTTTGATTGTTTCGCTTTATCCTTGTCATCTGTTTGACTGTTGTGATTGACCGAAAATTTAGTAGCAAGCCTTTAGCTCATGCAAAAGCTGTGGTGCGTACACTATGTGGATTGGATTTTTCTTTTGCGAAATCCATCTCTGCAAACGTTGTCTTGCTGAAAGAATGGATCCTAATCATGATCTATGCTCCAAGATCGTGCTGTAAAACAATGTGCCTTCTGCATTTGTAATCTGCTGCTACCCGCCCAAGCAATAAATGGTGAATGCGGAGAGACCACAGTGAATAAATAGAGCGCAATTGTAGGCCTGCACCTACTATTCACATGTCAGATCAGGCATGAAGAAAAAGAGAAAATAGCTACATACGTGATCTTTAATGAAGGAATACAGCTGAAATACGAATGCTTGTACCAATCTTAGAGCAGCTGGATGGTACAGATATAGAGAGTAGATAAGCTCGGGAGCCAGATTGAATATCCCCTTTATAAGTTCCTTTTCCCAGGCTGTCATGTTGATCATGATCATAAAACCTCACCTCCGATCAATGTGGGAGGAAAATATTGAGCATTTATTTTGGGCAAAGTTCCCGAACTTTGTGGTCTTTAATGAACTAAAATGTTCACTTCCGTCGTTGCCGACCAATTATATTCTTAAGATGGCTAGCTTTCGGCTTCACCCCGTCTGAGGTACTAGCCCGGATGAACCGGAAGTAACAATCACAGAGGTGCTCCCTTTACCCCCTAGCTGAACAATCGGGAACGTAAGGGGTGAGCACGGGAGCCAGGCAACCTAGGTTGGCCAAAATCATAAGTCAAATTGATGCATATTTATGGCCTTATAACGATGATTACGGAAGGCAACACTCATATATTGAATACAAACGCTTTTATGCTATATGCTATTTTAACTCCTTTGTGACCGTTTATCATTTGAGAGTGGCCCATCGTCGGCTTCTACCCCTTTGTAGATACTATGCAGGGTGTTTTCGCAGTAACAAGACAACCCTTAGCCAATGTCTCGGTGCCCGGAGGCGGTTGTGTTAGCGGAAACGAGGCAGTCAGATATCCAGACTTTATAACTTTCACTTAGTCATAGGAGCTTAAAGTTGGGAGGCTAGTTACTAGCCCCCGATTAGTGTTTGGCGTCAGGCGAGGTCAAGCCATTAACACTTCGGCCAATTTTATGAAAGGTCCACGGGGTAACCTCTATCGATCTATAGTTTGACACAGTCATCGGATCGCTGACCAGTTTGCACTCATTGTTACAGTTAGTTTTCGGCTTTCTTCACTGAGGTACTTGACCAGTTAAATCAGAAGTACAATCGTAGTGGTTCTCCCTTTGCACACCTGGCCGAACAAAGCGGAACGTAGGAGGCAAGCACAGGAGCCGGACAACCAACTATTGACCAAAGACACAATTCGAAACTGATGCATATAAAGCAATATCCGAGAACGCTTTGCCGAGGACTCCTCGGAGTACCTTTGTTTTCGGTGGGTTCGACTCTAGTCACAGCCCCCTGTTGATATTGCCGATGCTTTAAAGGCATCCGACATTGTACTGCGAGAGTTATGTTGGAGACACACAGTATCCCCCGAGACTCAAGTTGGGTGCGGCCGACCAACCTGAGGATCGAATCTCCTCGAGAACTAGTCCAGATGTCATGTGCCTTTCGCCAACGCCGAGGTGTAGGTCAGCAGGAAAGATGCCGAGCTGCGGGTTGGAAAAGATCTCCCAAGCTGAATTATTACGCAGGGCACCTCAGTCATGAGGATGTCCTGCCTCCTGAAAGAAAAACATACAAATAGCATAAAAGTGTCATAAGCTTGAAAAGCCAAAAAACTTATGTAAAAACTTGACGTCTGAACTAAAACAAGTTTTTTTGTGCTAATCCGAAAATTGGTCTTAAAATAAAATTTTCCTTCCGTCGTGCTTTAACATGACACATCCGATCTCTAACTTCAAGTAGGTCAGCCTTCGGCTTCAACCACCATATCCCAAAGGCAGAGTGCTTTTCAGGGGCCAATTTAGCGAACTGAACTCGAACGGCTTTAGAGAGAAACCAGGCTATCCGGCTATTGACCACACGCTCCAGTTGAAAAAGGAGAGTTAGAAAAAGACTTTGCAACGACTTAGAAAAAAATATTTATTATAAAATGACTCATATAAATTTAAGAGCCCCTAGTTAACCTAGGCAAAGAAAGTTTTTTTTAACGGACATCGTTTTTGGCAAACAACTCTTTTTTTAACACAAATATAATGCCTGGTAGAACCGAATAGAAATTAAAAATTAAAAAAGTTGAGCATGAAAGCGACTTAGCTGGTTAATGTGCTCGGTGTTGATGACGCGGGCCGAGCTTACGGTGGGTCGAGGTCCCAGCCCCCAAGCCAGTCCCGAGGTGCCCGAGCAAAGAGCTCGGCTTGATAAAGTGGCGACATAGATCGGTCAACATGGTGACACGAAGCCCGTCTAGCCGAGGTAACGAAGCTGGCCAGCTGGTGACGCCGAAGTCCCCAAAGTAGGTTGATGAAGAGATGGCGAAGCCCCCGGTCTAGCCGAGGTGATGAAACAGGTCGGTAAGGTGATGTTGCAGGCCCATGCCAGCCGAGGTCTCGAAGCAGGTCGACATGGTGGACATCGGCTTGAAGAAGCAATGGCGCGGCAATGCCGACGCAGGTCGGAACTTGTGATGCAGTCAATGCCAACTTGAGAAGTGACCGCGTGACAATGCTGGCGCGCCCAACCTGTGCAATCCATGGGGCGACGATCTTGCCTTGATGATTATTTGTCCTTCAAGATGCCAAACTCTTGATCGGCTCACCGAGGTGATGATCCGAGGTGGTTGTCGTCGGCTCGATGGAGCGATGGCGCAGTCGATGTTGGCGCAGGTCGGTAGCCGTGGAGCAACGTGGTCGGGCCGGTTTAACATTGGTGCGACGGTGAAGATTACCTCGAAAAAGGCTTGAAAATTTATGGGCATGTGTTTGAGAACAACACACAATACCCTAAGAAAAAGATTTCTCCAAAAGGAGGTCCAATATCCCGTTCGAGAAGAAAGATGAACTCGGGTCGGATTCGTTTTCGCGCAGAAAACAGATCCAAAAATTGATGCACTCATCAGATGTTTCCCGAAGTTTGAACGATCGGATCGAGTTGAAAGTTTGAACGGTGATCGATATGGGAATTGCGCAACTGATGAACGGTCGGATCTTCCAAAGGATTTCCGAGATGGCTGCAGTAACCCTCGCCCCAAACTCGTCCAGATTTCCGTTGTTCAGATTCATTAGGGCTCCGGTATATCGGAGATCGCGGGAGATTCCTTCATCGGAACGCGACGAAATTTTACAGGGTTGTTCTAGACTCAATTCCTCACAATTCCACCGAAGCAATCGTCAAAGCGACGCTCGAAGAGGCGGGGACGACGAACACGAATCCGCTGTCTAGAAAAACTGCACCGTCGCCTGAGGACGATGTTAACGTCGAGCCCCCGAACTCCATGGATGATTCCCCCATGATCCTGATAGAGATCGGAGTTGATGATGATGAAAGTATCCGTCCGATCTTGATGATCCGACACGGAGCGCAGTCCTCGGTCCAGCCCAGGTGACCAGTCGAGCCGGCGTGAAGATGCCAACATCAACAATAAAGCTCGGTTCCTAAGCGTAGATCGTGCCGGAGACGATCTGAATTCCCATCGCACGGCGGCGACTACCCGCAGGCTCTCAATGAAAGCACCAATGTCGGTTTTAAATCCGACGTATCTCGTAGTAGGGATCCTAAGCTAGGCGTCTTAGAATGATGGTAACATGGACACGGGATTTTACCCAAGTTTAGGCTGTCTCGAAGAGATAATACCCTACGTCCTGCTTTTGTATTCATATGGGGGGATATAGTATAGAGCACATGTATCTACCACGAGATTGTTCTAATGAATATTAGATGATATATCGACTAGCCTGGCCTCGGTTTATATAATACACCGGAGGCCTAGGGTTTAGGAGAGTCCTCGGCTTGGGTGCCAAGTCTTGTGGAAACCTCCTTGTATACGGCATGGGCTGCCCGAAGTGGCCCATTAGTGAACAGCCATGGGGGTTCTCGGCCCGACCCACCCGGCCGGGAGACGACGTGGTGAGTACCCCCTAGTCCAGGACACCATCACCGGGCAAGAATCGCACCACTCCGCCGCTCCGCAGCTCCTTCTTCCACCATTTTCTCCACTCTTTCGATGGCTTCCGATGAGCAGGAAGAGCAGTTCCCCGGCATACAAGCCGGCCGGGTGGCCCACCGAGCCCGGCGGATACGAGCGAGGCAACTCGCTGCTCCACCTGCCTCCCCTAGGCCGACGGAGCAAGTTGCCGCCCAATCCGGCGCGTGGTTCAGCAACTCGCTGCTCCAACCCAGCTCGCGGAGGAGTGGCGAGTTGCTCAAGACGGTGGGGGTGCCAAGATCAAAACCATGTGATGCCAAACTTCTCTAGTGAAGTTTTTTGTAGGCGGATTATAAACATGAAAAATAAACCTACTTTATTGCGAACTTATTTATTTATTTATTGTAGCAAGCCCTTTGTGATCAGTAATATGTATGCACAACAACATTGGTGAGAGAAGAAAACTGGATCTAGAATTCGGATTTTTAATAAAAAAAAGGTGGTTACTATGCGTCGGCCGGCGGATCATTTTAAAAGATCTGCCGCCTCGCGAGCCGTAAGATCTAACACAATCAAGTGACCGAGCGTCTTACTTTACTTTGCAACAAAGGGCTTGTTGCGGAAACATTTACAAAGAGAGGTTATGTTGCATTTTTTTTGGCAACATAGGTTGTGTTGTGGGATTTTTTTTTTTGCAACATAGGTCATGTTGCAAAAAAAAAATGTGTCTTCACTTTTTTCTGCAACAGAGGTATTGTTACAGAAAAACTTTGCAACTGAGGTGATGTTGCAGATTGTTTTTCTTTGTCTTCTCCTTTATGCGGTGTTATAGAAGAAAATTTTGCAACATGACTTATGTTGTAGAAATCTTTCTTGCAACAGATCAAATGTTGCAAAAAAAGAGAACACCATTGTCGTTCGCCACGAGCTCCCGCCGGACGCGGCTGATGGAAATCTTTTTCCATTAAACACTCTTATATTCAAATTCTACTATTGTTCGTGAGAGAAGAAAATTGAAAGAGGACTGAAAGCTAGAGAAGGAAGATAACGTACTGAAATGATGGAACTTACAAATATATGGGAATGTCCTGGTGTTTGATTAGTATACTGGCAGCTATATATTGAACTATAGATCAATTCACTCTGGATCAATCGGTGCCCGCGGGTGCCGGATGGTGCGTCGCTCGCGGCTCGCCGTACAGTGCATCGGCGTTGCCACGCCTCACGGCTCACGCCCTGACCAAAGATCGCCGGTGGGACGACGGGAGGAGGTGGCTCACGGCGGCAGTCCATGTTCTGGCGAGACACTGAGACGTGCACCATCGAGAAGGTTTTTTTTTTCTTGGCAACACAAGATCGAGAAGTTCCTTTCTTGGGATACACGAGCTAGAAGTTGGAAAGTTAGAGAAATTGAAGGAGAAAAGTATGTGATTATGGGATATTTCCCGATCCACTACAACCAAGAGATGGGACATAGGACCCAGGACCGGCGCCTCAAACAATTAGCTGGGCCGTAGCAAACAATACCTCCCAAAATACGGGGGAAGAATATGCCTCCGGGACTCCCGGCTGCTGGACATGGGGAAGACGAAGGGATTAGCAATGGCCGGCCGTAGACTAGTGTAGTGTATCTGTGTTGTGGGAGTGGAGATCCGTGCGACCGTATGTGCACATAGTTTTAACTTTTTAGTTAAAATATCTACATAGTTTTAACTTTTTAGTTAAAATATCTCCAAAGTATAACCGTTCTCGTTCGGTTTGTATGAAATCCATCATGTTTGTATGAAATCCGGCCGGTTTTGCATCAAATCCGGATGGGTTTGATCGAATTTTGTCCGATTGGTTTGAGTTATTGTGAAAATATATGCGGCTAGCGTTGGATGACTTTCTCCCGCATCCGTGTCCATGAACTGGTCCCCTATCTATGAACGGGTGCAGGAGAAAATTTGCAGATCGCCATTGGATATGCCCTAAGGTCTCCGCCCGTATCACCATGCAGGTCTAGTTCCTCTTTTATTCCGTTACCCGTGTATCAAGATTGAGATTTATTTCCCGCGCACCCCATGTTTTCTTTTAATACAGTACAGACTATATACACAGATACACTCACTTCTACAAACACACGCGCACACGTTACTCCTATGAGCATCCCTGAGAGACTGAGTAGTCACATCATCTTGAGATAATGAAGTCACCACAGGCGCCTCCATTATCGACAAAAACATCTTCTCCCATTGGTTTAACATCGCCAAAAATTCTAAAATAAATTCAGAAAATATGGACACCAGGGCGAAATCTAGAACTGAACTTGATGGTTTAGTCCCACCAAAAAGAACCTAATCATTTGAGCAAGGGCCAGTTCATTTACATACCCTAAAGAAGGAAAGAAAAACATGACGTGCCACTCCAAAAGATGGGGTAAACAGCCCAATCCAATAAAATGCCGCGAAAGGGTTGCCAAACGGAAAACAAGTTTTTAAGGCATCTACAGCCGGCGCCTCAAACCCGCCTCATACACTCGGGCGGGCCACCTGGTCACCGGGGCCGGCCTTGTGTTTCGGGAGGCCCTAGGCGAACTCGAGGACATGGGCCCCTATATTCTAAGACCATATATGTGTATACGTGTGTGTGATACATAAACATATTAAGAATAAATTTCAACCACAATAATTTTTGGACAATGTCATGTTACGACACAAATACTAAAAATATAGCAAAATGAAACTAACATGACATGATTACCTTAAATAAGAACCAACTTCGCCCGACTCCATCGACAACAATAATACTTCTGTGCTTCAGAAAAAGTTTCTTCGGGCGTTTCTTGATGCAAAGTCATTAAGGGCACAGTCAAGATCAACATTGTCCAAGATATCCTTCTCAATGCAGCACATAGCCAAGCATTCAATCTGTCTTGCAACATAGTTGACCTCAAATAATTTTTCAAGAGTTTCAGTTTAGAGAAACTTCTTTCAGCTAAGGCTATAGACACAGGCACTGTTGAGAGGATCTGATAGGCAAGAGAGACATTTGGATAGCAATCTACATCCATAACAAATTGAAGAATCTCAAGCGCTGACATCAAACCATTTGGCAAAGTTACCTGTAACACTTTCAACTCAGAGACAAAATCATCAAGATCAACATCAGATGAGTTATCATTAGAAAAAACTTTTGCAAAAGTAGTGCAACATTCCCGTAGATTGCTATCATCCAAGGACTTCAGATTTTTTGGATTGAATAAAAACCCAAACACCTCTTCAAATTCTTCAACTGCTCAAAGAGACTAGTCAATGAAAGAATTGCAGTGTCAATGATGACTAGAAAATTATAAAGAAAAGAGGATATAGAAAATTAGAAATTTATACATAGGATGATTGAAACCCTAGATGTGTAGATATAATGACAGAAAATTAGGATGGATCATGGATGGATGAATAGTTGAATATGTACTAAAGAATAAAAAAAACTATTGAAATAGGGCTTTGGGGGGAATCGGGGATGGATCAGGTCATCAGGAACATGTACATGGATGGATTCATGGATACGTACTGTTTAGTATACGTTATACATATTGCCGCCTTGCCGGATGTCGGATGGCCGCGCGGCGCGCGCAGCGACGACGACTAGTGGCGGCCAAGGAGCCGAGCGACAAGTACACGGTCGACAAGAGGACGAAGTCGCGAAGATGAACTGACGAGGGACGAAGGCACACGACGAGATCTTTGATTTGTTTTAGAAGCAAAACGAGCGGCCGTGGCGCCGTGCCTTGCGTATGGCTGGCGTGACACTTCGCCGTCGCTATAGCTAGCTATCTGCAGGGCCGGCCCATCTCGTTTCTTTTCTCATGTATAATTTTTTTTCATACCTATTTCTTGCTGGGCTATACTAATATGTATCCTACATATGGGCCCCCTCCCGGCCAGGGCCCTGGGCCGTCGCCCCTCCCGCCATACCCCAGGGCCGGCCCTGCTGGTCACTGACAAGTCATGATTTTTCGACCCAGGACGGGCGCCTCAAACGTGCCTGAAATGCTCGGGCTGACCGGCACCCCTCATATCCAGCCCAAATATGGGGCGAATATGGAGGCGCCTGGGCACGCCGCCACATCAGACCCGACCCACGCTGGCCCACCCAACCCCACATATATTTCTCCCCATCCGCTCGCCACTTCACTCCACTCCCCTCTGCCACCCAAGCTCGTCCCCAGCGCCGTCCGGCAGTCTCCGGCATGTCGGGCAGCGGATCCGAGTCCTTCACCTCCAGATATGTCGATCCCAAGCTCATCCCACGCGCCCCGAAGAGGAGGTGGCCGTCCGGCTTGCGCTCCGCCGCTTCCAGGAGGAGCTCCATGCACGACAGCGCTCGAACTCCTTCCGTCAGGAATCCATTGCGTCCGCCCAAATGGCGCATGGATCCGATGCTAGGGCAGCCATCGCGGCCTCACCGGAGGCCGAGCGGTCCGTTTGGCGTCCGAACGCGGTGTCAGACGCGCAACCCCTCCGTTGGTGCGCCAAGGCCATGGGTGCACCATGGGCGTCGTCCGACGCAAACATGGCGCGGCGTGCCCGCCGTGCGCGGCAGCGGGCGTGGGACGTGGCGGCAGCGCTCGCCGCGGTGGACGACGGCGAGGCGCGGTGCACTAGCCCGGGCGCCGCAACCGTATCGCGGTGGACGTCGCCGGCTCGTCCCAAAATGGATCCATCATCGATCTGATGTCCACCGGCACCCAACGGCTTACCGGATCCGACGAGGAAGAGTAGGGCACGGGAGATGGCGGCGCCTTGAGTCCCGTGAGCTGGCTCGTGTCCCCTGCCCTACTCTACCTTGCCGGTGACCGGGCCAACACTCTGGGGAGTGCAGCCGGCCGCCGCACATGGCCACGGCGACCGGACGAGCTCCTCTTCAAGATCGCTACGTTGCATGTAATAATATGGATTTGAGGTTTCTAATTTAAGGTATCCGGATGTGAATTGCATTGTTTGAGACGTGACCGGTCGGTGTCCGTTTGAGGACCGAATTTGCAAGTCCAACTATAGATATGCTCTTAGGCTTGCCATAGTGGGTGTATCATAGCCGGTATCATGCACTCGGTAATAGCAAACATGATGATGTAGCAGAGAATTAAGGAAGAGAGAGAGGGTTGGAGTAACATAGGTAGATACCGTAACATAATAAATGCTATACTACTTTGTGTCATGCATGACCATAAATAAGGTCTTCAATGATACTACTCTATGATACTATGCACTATGAAAGTAGTATCATGCACTAGTATCATATGCATGATAGTAGTACATGATACTCTCCGATATGAGTAGCCTTAATCCTCTAGAAAACGGGTGTCCGACGCAATTGCCGGTTCATCCACACAATCAAGATCCTTACACCCCATGCGGCCGAAAGTGCCTTGTCACTCTTTGATGTGCGTTCTCATAGCTTTACCGAACAAGTTCATATAATAAGCAATTATTGGATTAGGCTAGCTCCTAGGGTCATGTCATTACTGACGTAAAATACAGGAGCTAGCCGGCCAAAGGTTATTACTGGTCTACAAACTAAATGTTAGGCCAAAGGTAACCGGCCAGGGGTTAATTAAAACACACATCGCTTGTTGGGGTTTGTCACATTGCGTTTGTTGATGATTAAAAATCGCAAAAGCTGGCTGCAGAAAAATGCAGACTTGGTGGCGTGCTTGTTGGCGTTTATTAAGATTACTACTGGCCACCTCTCACCTGTCTAGTCAGCATCCACTGATGGTGGGTTTACTAGCTGGGATTAAAATTCGTAAAGGTAGGCTTGTCGTTTTGCCGATCGAGCACACTTATAGATCGTCCATATAGTCCCTCTTTTCCTGTTTAAGCAAGCAAGAGTTTTTCGTGTGCTAACTTTTGCTTGGTTATCTGTACTTTCTAGACTTACTAGCTAAGTGTTGAACCTTGAAAAAAACGAATCTACTTACAGCACCTTGCCAGGCCCTGACATATGCACATGCATTAACAAGGCTGTCTTCTTTCCATCTTCTCTTTACACCAACAGTAGCTTCACACAATAGCTAGCCAGCCAGTGAGCCAAGAAAGCACGCTAGCTAGCTAGGAGATGGCGGGCGGAGTCATGACGGCCGGCGGAATCGTGACCGTTGTGAGTGGGGTAATGAACCCCCTCATCGTCAAGCTCACCACACTCATGGGCGATGAGTTCAAGAAGTTCAAAGGGGTCAGGAAGCAGGCCTCATTCCTCGAGAAGGAACTCAGTGCCATAAACGCTGCTCTTCAGAAGCTCGAGTTCACGGATGGTGAGCTCGATCCACCCATCAAGGACTGGAGGGATCATGTTAGGGAGATGTCCTACGACATGGATAATTGCATCGAAGACTTCATGCATCAGTCTCGAGTTAATGATGCCAAGGCAGGCTTCATCGAGAAGACTGTTCGACGCATCAAGAAGTTGCGACAGCATCTTCGGATAGCCGACCGGATGGAAGAGCTCAAGACTCTTGCTATAGAGGCAAATGCTCGGCGCGAGAGGTATAAGATTGATGATTGGAAGCCTACCTCTAGCTCTGTGGTTGTTGACCCCCGGCTGCCTGCAGTCTACCAGGACGCAGCTACTCTTGTGGGCATCGATGGCCCAAGGGAGGAGGTTGCCACTTTGTTGATGGATACTCGGAAGAATCTCAGGGTGGTGTCCGTTGTTGGATTTGGTGGTCTTGGTAAAACTACACTTTCCAAACAGGTGTATGACCAGATTGGTTCGCAATTCAATTGCAATGCATTTTTTTCAGTGTCACAGAGGCCTGATATGGCCGAGCTACTCAACAATTTACAATTGAAACTTAAGATGAAGGGCCCCGATTCATCTCGTGCTCGCAAGGTGGAAGACATCATTGAAGAACTAAGGGAACATCTTAAAGAGAAGAGGTATTAGTCACTTGTCTATAATCGCCTGCATGGGCTACTCGTCTTGAATTTGAACTAAGTAATTGGTTAGACACATTTTTGGTACTGATTTTTGTCCATCCAAGCCGCATGTTTGATTGTTTGGTCTATTGTGTGCTTAAGATAGAAATAGAAATTAGAAACAAAAACATGTAGAAAATACATTTTTAGAAAAACAGATTTATTTGTTTGTATATTTTCCATCCAACGTCATAAATTAGAAACATGTTTCTTTACAAGAAAAGCTCCTGAATTCCTATGTGACCCATATGTGCTAAACCTGTCTGTAGTTTACATAAAGTTTCACATTAAAGATTAAACATACCTTTCCATACCTTTAAGGTGAAAATATTTTATCTAAATATTGATACATGGGGTCACATTCACATATACGGTATTGACTTTTTTCCATGCATGTAAAATTTGTCATTGTTTACTTTTTTAAACTTTGTATAGATATGGAAATTTATAAAGAAAGACAAAAGGAGTAGAAATACAATCATTATATTATAAAGCTTGATTGAAGTTTTGGTATCTTTTCTATGTGGTGTAAAAACTGCCTATTCCTTTAGAAACATTTTGGGTACTCACCTATGCCTTTAGTAAAGAGAGTTGTTTTAAAATAAAGGCTCCGTGATGCCTATGTGAAACTTATGGCTAGACAACCATATGTTTCGGTGTTACTTTTGTACTCATTATGACAATTCATTGCTTCTCAGAAAATTCCCTATATCCCTTTAGTGAATAGAAAAGAGTTTCTCTGAAACACATATCATCTACGATTTA
This sequence comes from Thinopyrum elongatum, assembly GCA_011799875.1. Lineage (NCBI taxonomy): Eukaryota > Viridiplantae > Streptophyta > Magnoliopsida > Poales > Poaceae > Thinopyrum > Thinopyrum elongatum. The sequence continues at coordinate 542,765,336 of CM022297.1, forward strand.
AGCAAATCATATAGTAATGTAATTAACCTATGCAAACATTTGCGTAGGTACCTTATTGTTGTTGATGATTTGTGGGATCAATCGGCATGGAATACTATTAAGTGTGCTTTTCCAGAAGATTGTAATGGAAGTAGAATAATAGTCACAACACGAGTGGAATCTGTGGCCATTGGAGCCTGCCAGAATGACCGTGAGTGCATCTACAGATTGAAACCCCTCAATGAAGAAAACTCAAGAATGCTATTGTTGAATAGAGTATTTGGATCCGAACATGGTTGTCCACCCCAACTGAAAGAAGTTCTGTCTGAGATTTTGAAGAAGTGTCATGGATTGCCACTTGCAGTTATCACAATGGCTAGCATATTAGCCAATGAAGGAATATCAAGGAAGGGCTGGGAGAGTATAAGGGATTCTTTGGGTGCCCAGTTTGCTACAAATCCTAGCTTGGAAGAGATGAAGAGCATATTAAACCTTAGCTACATGCATCTTCCCGCCCGTCTGCGGGCATGTTTTCTGTACCTTGGTATGTATCCTGAAGATTGCGAGATCTTAAGGGATGATTTGGTTCGGCAATGGATAGCTGAAGGCCTACTTGTTAGTAATTTGCATGTGACCGATCTGGAGGATCTTGGCAGGAGTTATTTCAATGAGCTTATCAATAAAAGCATGATACAACCTTGTAAAATAGAGTATGGAGAGGTGTTGTCTTGCAGAGTACATGACATGATGCTTGACTTGATCCTAAGCAAGTGTGATGAGGATAACTTCATAAGTGTGGCATACAAGCATGAAGACATGGCAAGAATACATGATTGCAAATACAAGGTTCGACGATTATCTTTGTGTTCCATGGGCGGTGGCGGAGCAACATGTGACCACACTGTTATTGTTAGCTTAGCTCAAGTTCGATCATTTTCACTGTTGGGGAAATCCATGCCTCCTCTTTTATCGTTCAGGTATCTTCGGGTGTTCAGAATTGATCAACACGGAGAAGATGTGGAGACACTTAACCTCAATGCTATCAGCCAATTGTTTCAACTAAGGTATTTGTATGTTTCCAGACAAGGTTTTTTACAACTCCCTGCTAAACTTTGCGGGCTTAATTACTTGGAGACGCTAGACCTGGGTGGTGTACGACTCAAGAGCATCCCCTCGGATATAGCCCATTTGCCCTGCTTGTCCTTTCTTGAAATCAGGATGGATGAAATGCTACCCGAATGGATTGGGAATATGAAATCATTGCGCAATTTGAGGATTTTCCGGTTGCCGTATGTGACAACCAAACAGAGGGAAGTGAATGTGATGAAGGGTATTATGGGTCTTGGCGAGCTGACCAACCTAAGGGTACTGGAGATCCAATTGGGGTCTTTGGAGAAGCCAGAGCTTCATGCTTTGGCCTGCTCCATTGGAAAGCTCCATACCCTAAACAATCTTCAGATATTAGGGAACCATACTGAAACCGATGACAAGTTGTGCTCACTATCTAATCCATTTCAACATATTGAGCAATTTCACGGGTCAGGCTGGAATTTCCGTAGAGTTCCCATATGGATGGGTGGTCTCCATTGCCTCCGCATAGTCAACCTTTGTGTGCAAGAGACGTCAACTGAGCAGGTTCATCTTCTTGGAATGCTTCCCTCCCTTGTCATTCTCCATTTCAGTCCATCACAAATCCCTACTGAAAGGGCTATATTCGGCACGGGACTATTCCCAGTTTTGGAGGTTTTCACATTTTGGTCTGCGGATGACGTTTCGGCGTACCTGGGGTTCGAGGAGGGGGCCCTGCCCAAACTACGAACCCTGGTTCTGTGTATAGATGTGTGGGGCGGCACTGTACCAGTTGGCATGCAGCACCTATTACGCCTTGAGAAGATACAACTGCCTGGGGATTACTCCAGTGATGCCACAATATTATCTGCGTTTAGGAACGCCTTGTCAATGCATCCAAACCCCCCTTTAGTTGAATAGGCCTTAGTTTGTTTTGGGCAGTGTTGCTTCTATGATACAGTTCTAATTAAGTTTTGTAAAATTGTGGTTCTCCCTTATACTTGGCATCAATTTATTTGCTCGGACGGGTATATACTAATCTATATATACCGAGTCTACCGCATGATCCATCTTCCTGCATGTGCGAGAGGCCGAGGTCTATGGCACGTTGCCGGTTGATTATCTTCTGAATCTAGCTCCTGCTTGCTTGGTGTTAATTATGTGTGCTAAACAAGTTAGCATATTCTATGATTTACAAACAGACCTGATACTTGTTCATATTATTTTTTCAGTCGCATGTGTGTCTCTCGATTTCTTCTTCGTACGCTCCTTTTTTTCGCCTTTCTTGCTGTGAACCTCCTTTTATGGTTTTGAAGGAGAACGGAACCTACTTTGATTCAACATTGATGTTTTGCGCTACCAGTGAAAAGTATACCATGCTTGATTGCATTCTACCAACTGATTTGTTTTACATAAGTTGTTAAACCTGAGGATAACAACACCATGAGCATTATATTGAATTAAGCATTGCCTATCAATCTTGTGCTCGAATGTGCATAAATGGTTTGATTGATATTTGATATATGCATGTCTTTCTCAGTTTGTGATGACTGGATTCATTGTGCATTACACTGATTCATCAGAAGACAGCAGGATCTCCTCTCGACCCATAGCACATGAACTAGTTTGTAGGAGTTGCTGTCAATTAGCTTGGCAGGCGGGCCGGCCGTTCATTTTATATGTATGTAAGCTGAAAAGTAATTACAAATATTGGGGGGAACATGCATGGAAGTTACTTTCAAACCTGGGGCCTCGCTTCTCTTACTCTGAAACTCCTTTGCTTCTAATGAAGGTGAAGAACGTGCAGTCTGCACGTAGCATACATCGGCCTAAGGCTGAAGAAGAATGCAAGCAAGTGCTTGCACACTCTGCAATTTTGTAGAAGCGACATCTCTGTCTCAAATTCGTGAGACATTTTCTTCCAAAAGACGCGTATATATTATCGAGGCCCACGAACGGCTGCAGCTGTCCGGACGATCACATATGTGCTGTTGTCACTGCTCCCATACTGAACACGGTCTGACCTTATTGATAACAACCGAGAAGTTTCCGTGCACGTTCTCCTAAGAACAAGTGCCCTGCAGCCGCAGTTGTTGCTGTTAAACTCTTGAAACAAACTGAAGTGTTGAACACCAGATCTCGCAGCTGCGCACTTACGGCGAGAAATTCTAACCTCGCTGCCCAAAGAAGACAGCAAGAATCTACGTCAGATTTCAATCGACTCCGTTCCGACGGATGAATTCAAGCTGCATTGAAGCCTGGAAGACAAACTCAAAATTCTAACTCATTGAAGCCTGGAATTTTAGAGTATCTGTCTGTGTACAGTTGATCTGCCACGCGTGCCGTCGGTGAGCTCCTTCGCCTTGTCCAGCCATATGTTCACAAGCAAGTTACATGATGTCGAGACATAGTTTAATCGACTGGCATCGCGCCTGTCGATGAGCTCCTTCGCCTTGTCCAGCCTGTCCGCGCAGCCGACCGTGGCCTGCCATGCAAACGAACGCATGCAAAAACACGCACGTTCTTGATCGACACCGGGCCCGGCGCCATGGATGCCGTGCGATGCGACGCTGACCTGGCATTGAGCGCAAGCCCCATGGCGTACGTCGTCCAAAACCATCGTGTCCTCTTCAACCGCGCCGGCTGACCCTGGTCGAACACCTTCATTGATGCAGCTGAAGCCGTCGGCGGTGTCCCGTCCAGTCCATGCCAGGCATTGGAGCAACGCGCGCTGACCATCTACATCTGCCGGAACAATGTACGCCAGCGCCTCGCCATCGCCGGGTGGTCGGAGAGCACTCGCGGGCGGTATGTCCATGGCTTGGCTTGGCCAATCGTGTCTCCGGGTGCGCATGTACACGTATATACGGTACGTACGTATGAGTTCCGTTTTGTTCCACGCGTTCCGTCTACGAGTCGGGTGCTAGACCAAGTCGATCCGACCGGCCTCATATATCAATCAATCAAGGCTTCCTATAAATATGCGAACCAACCAGTGGTTGGATGGTTAGAGGGACAGTGATATCCCCAGCCCACCAGGGTTCAAATCCTTATTGATCCCTCAGGATTTTTATCATCAACCAGACACGATAGAGTGGCCGCCGTTGTTATACGTCATACATGTCTTCTCGTCAAAGACTAGGTGCTGGAAAGAGAGGTCATTTGCACGAGAAGGTGATGCGGCCGGAACGGTTGCTGTGTGATTTTTTTTGTCCTACTCCGCTTACTGGCAAATGGCGCTATATATCCACTGTGACTTGGATGGTTTTATTTTGAGGTATATGTACTTAAACCACAACCACAATATATAATATTCTTTTATTTGTTTTTATGCCAATATTACTTTGGTAATCAATATTAAACGGGTTTTGGCTTTTTGCATAATAAACTTATTGGATGATAAGTACGAGCTAATTAAGTTGCCAAAAGGAAACAAAGGAATACCTTGTATAGGAAAATCGAAGAAAGGGGTGTATTGTGCATCGTTCCATGGGCGGTGCAAATATAAAATTTGGTTCCTTTGATGAATCTTCTGGCCAGATGGAGTGGCTACTAAAGAATGAAGTCAATCTTAAGCCAGCCGTGGCAAAGTATTCAAGTTTGCAAGCTAAAGATGGACCATGGATCTTACTGTCAACTGATCAAATTGAGCGGTTGTTCAAAAAGGGCTTCAACCTCGTGGATGACAATGGCGAAATACTACCGAAAGATGATTTTGAATGGGACTCTGATGATGAAAACACTATTGGCACCGGAAACTGGCCTCGAGATTCCGATCATAAATCTCCTTATTTTGAGAGTCTTGGATTTCATCCTTACAGAGAAATCGTCTTGTTAAATTGGTCGGATAAAGCAATGGCCTACAATTTAAATAGCTCTAAGGTTCAATACTTGGGAAAGATGTTAAACACAAGCACACATATAGACTCAGCTTTTGCATATGCCCCATGTTGGATGAGGGACCTACCTGGAAGCCAACTAATGCCAATATATAGCACGAAGATGATCTTGGTCCTTTTAGTATATTATTTGTAGTGAGATTCCCTTATAATAATCATTTTACATGATGTTACTTCCATGTGAATTTTATATTCGTGTTCAGGTGATGTGTTGTGCAAATCGTAGTGCCCAATCCGCCACCTACCCCACTATCTGATTTGTGCCGAAACCATTGGATCAACCATGGATCTATGGTTCCCTTGTTGGCACTACGGTTGGACCAACCACCTTGTGGTAACTCGCTAGCTCATACAAGCACCGCCCGCACTCCCACCAACGCTCGACTTTGCTCAAAACACCGCTTCCCTTTGCTTGCAACATTAGTGGCACTAGCTTGCAGCTGTGGTGGTCCATAGAAGCTCATAGCATTGATGACAACCCTTGTAGCACCGATGATCTCCCCTTTCAGTAGCTCGTTCCTGGGCTCGCCGCCTGAGCACTCGGCGGCAAGCAGGAGCCACCCCTTGCAACAACATAAACCTAACTTATCGTGGCCTGGATGGCCTCGTGGCAGCACCATCCACATCATCTTCTTCCCGCACCAAAAATTGTCCGGAGGAAGACGTGGGATTGACAAAAATACTAGTACATGCACCAGGGTCAATACGAGAGCGGCATTGAACGACAGGTCAAAACTATTACTAATTAAGTTAATATTGCCACCCAAAAAATTTCATCAGCAGCGACAGCGCACGAGAGATCGATCGATAAACGCTACCAAAACATGCACACAATATACAGTATGCCCTTGTCACACTTAACTCGGAAAGTATAACTATTAGAGAATAGATCCATGACGCCGGTATCTCGACATTGTTGTTAGAACCCTTGTTGAGACTTGAGAATTTGAGCGAGAGGTCCATGGACTAGGAGGAGGTGATCACGGGGGCCTCGAGTGGCTCGGGGACCAGGCTGTTGCTTGGCTTTGTTGCAGGTAGTTCGCATCTACCTGAAGGACGATGCAATTGGCCTGGCTAGTTCTAATATATACTACGGTGCCTGCTTGCATTCTACCATTACTAACTACTTTATTTTTACCATAAATGGTTAATTTTGAGGATATATAACAACACCATGAGGGGTACATTGAGCTGAACATCTCCCTATCAATATAGTCCTCATATATGCATGATTTGATTCACATATTGGCTTAAGCAGGCCCTTACAATGAATTTGAGATGGCAAGATTGTGCATTTCTCCATCATTACTACTCCAGGTCCGGCACGACTCAAACTATGGGATACGTATGTAGTACAGGGTCGACAGCACCGACCTCTGCGTACATTTTTTTGTTGAACACAGTACAGACGCAAGCGCTCATATATACGCGCATACACTCATCCCTATGAACGCACACATGCACACCCTACCCCTGTGAGCACCTCCGAAAGACTAAGCCGGCATATCATCTCATCTATGAAGCCATATTCACGCGTGGTTCTCCTGTAGTCACGCTTTATTTGTTCCGTGTGCATGTATTTGTTCCGTATATATACATGTTGGCTACACGTACGCAAGCCTGATTAAGTTGATCTGTACGACTCGACCCGGGTGCTAGCTAGGTAGAGCAAGTCCATCGGTCGTATAATACCCTAATCGCACCACCATCATCTTCCTCCCCAACTGCCGCCGGCCAATCGAATCTTGACAGCCGGTCGGCGGTCCACATACACGGACATGGTGTGCGCCGACGTGCTGGTGGACATCCTCCGCCGCCTTCCGCCACGCAGCATCGCCGTCTTCCGCTGCGTCTGCAAGTTTTGGCGCGCCACCGTCCATGACCGCCGCCTCCTACGCACCGACCTGCTCCCGCTCTCGCTCCACGGAGTATTCTATGAGACGGGACACCGGGACGACCCGATGCTCTTCGCCCCCCGCTCCACGGTGTGCGACATCGTCAGCGGAGTCGACTACCTCAAAGCCCACAGACCGGACGACGAGGCCTATTGTTGGCCGATGCAAAACTATTGCAATGGCCTCCTCTTGGTGTATCATCACGTGGTCAATCCCGCCACACAGCAGTGGGCGCCACCATTGCCACCTGTACCATGCATTTGCTCTCTGTCGTGGTGCTCATGCCGCCGCGGTGACCAATACATCATCTATGATCCCACGGTGTCACCACAATACGAGGTATTATTTATCCCTCGTATTCCTGATGTCTCGGTAAGAACGGTCGAATGGCCACCGTCGTCTTACGTCATCCGTGTCTTCTCATCAAAGAGTATGTGCTGGAAGGAGAGACCAATTGTGCGAGAAGGGGATGCCGCCGGGACGATTGCTGATTTGAAATGGCTACCTTTGTATTTGCGCGACTCAGCGTACTGGCGAGGGGCGTTGTATGTGCGTCGTGAATATGGCTTTATTATGAGGTGACCCTATCCACCATGCACAATAGTCATATATACTTTTTCTACTAATAATTTCTTCATTATAAATATTCAATGTTTTTTTTCTGAATAAAGTTATCAGATGATAGATATCAAGTAATTAAGTTACCGAAAGGACACAAAGGACTACCTCGTCTAGGAAAATCAATGAAAGGGGTATATTGTGCATTGATTCATGGAAGATGTGAATGTGAAATTTGGTTCCTTGATGAATCTCGTGGCCGGATGGAATGGGTGTTGAACAATGAAATCGATCTCCAACCAACAGTTACAAAATGTTCAAGCATGCATGTTGAGGATGGACCATGGATATTACAATCGCATGATCACACGGATGAGCAGTTGGTGGAAAACGACACCAACCTTAAACTCAGATGCGATAACAACGAAGCTCTATCGAAAGGTGATTTTGAATGGGACTCTGAAGATGAAAACACGGTTGACACAGCAGACTGGCCTATAGAATCCGACAACAACCCTCCTTATTTTCAGTGTCTTGGATTTCATCCTTACAAAGAAATTGTTTTGTTCGGTTGGTTAGACAAAATAGTAGCATACCATTTAAATAGCTTGAAGCTTCGATATTTAGGCAAGATGCCACACATGTGCACCGAGATACAAGTGGCTTTCACGTACGCCCCATGTTGGATGAGGAACTTACCTGGAAGCAATTAATGGTAATGTATACCAATATTCTCCTGTATTACTGACAATCTTTAAGCCTAATGCTACTTCTTCTTGTACTGGTGTTCGTATTGCATGTGTTGTCCTAGGTGGAATCAAGTCAACTTGCCCTTTTTTATTAGTTTCCGGTAAATTGTTTTTAAGTATGATAAGGGGCACTCGCACGTTTCTGTTCGGTTTGTTACAAAAAAATGTAATAGTTGTTCTTATGTTACAACATATTGTACTGATCGCATAAAATGGAAAGATATTAGATATTTTTTAAATCTTTTATGGCATAATAATAATAATAATATAAATAATAATTATAATAAATAATAATTATAATATAAATAATGTGTGGTGCTTCCTCAATAGTACGCTTCTATTTTTTTTAACACATTAAGTAAATGAGATTGTTGATTGCAATTCTATAAACGGCTTGAAAGACAAACTTTTTCCAAAATTTTAAATTATGAGAGTATCTCATTTTTAGGATAAAAATCCTAAAAAATGTTAGGTGCATCTACCATGTTGAACCACAATTTATTTTTGGAAGCGTCAACGCAGATGTTAGGTGCATCTGCCATATTATTTATTACACTCTTCGGTCCAAAATAGACGGCACTTCGAAACGTTAACATTGGCATGCAAAGAAGGATGATTTCCACACAGAAGTTCATTGGCAAAGAGAATGGAAGAAAAGAGCCGTTTGCTTTTAAAACGACAAAACCAATGGACCTTAAGAATTGAGACGAATATTTGAAGGATCATGCAGTTAATTGTTCTGGGCCTGCTGGTGACCGTATAAGTTTGGCCTGGCCCATTGAGTTATCCAGACAAAGAGGCGGATACTTGAGTGAGTGAATAAGCAAAATAGCACTATTGAAGTCACAATTTTTCAAAATCATCAAAATTCTAGAGATATTTCATGTTTGGGTCCACAAACTTGAGAAGAACTGGTGTTTCTCTGATGGCTTTGTAAGACTGTATTTACATATCTTAATATATTGTGACACTAGATGTGTTTAATTAATGGTAACCGTAAACCTTTGATCTATGAATTCAAGTAAGGAATAAGAGACAAATACACCTGGAGACAAGAGAGGTTAATGTATATTGTGACACTGCAGATGTGTTTAATTAATAAGGAATAAGAGGCAATACACCTGGAGACATGAGAGATTAATGTAGTGCAACACGAGCAAAGCACAGAGTACACCCGAATATTCAAAGGACCGCTCGTACTCGCATGCACACGTGTTCGTCTCTGGATCTGAGCTGCATGTTAGGAGATGTTTAGGAGACATGGGGCCCATGGCACAGTGCATGGTCGTCTGAGCCCGTCTCGGTACGGGTAACTCGTGCCACAAGAACCTTCAACCCATGAGGAAGCGTCAAGCACACATGAAGTCCCGATTGATGCATTAGCTTGGAACTGGAAAGCACGCATCATCTTTTTATTAGCTGCATGTAACATCAATTCATTCTGAATGAATGGCGGAACAATTTGCATTGTGATTTTTATTGTATCCACACTATAAAAGAATTAACACAATGAAAGAATTAACAAAATCCATCTAACTCTCATGCCATTTGATTCAAAGTGAAAATTTATATGAATATTTTCCGTTTGATTGATTTATTTTATATTTTCTACTTTGAGATTGATTTTATTGTATCCACACTCCACGCAACAAGTCGGCTGGCATGAGCAAGTGAAGTTGCACAACCGTGTACTAACGCACTACTGCAAGTCAATTGGTCACGCGCAACTACACTTGCATGCCCAACTGTTTTTCATTTTTTTAAATATAAGGTCATATTTTTTAAACACACACTGAACATTTTTAGAAGACATGTCAAATAGTTTTCTACATACACGGTGAATATTTTTTTTGAATGTGTTGAACATTTCCTAAGAAAGAAGCCGACATTTTAAAATCGATGGTGAAAATGTTTTGAACAAACCTTTTTCAAAACATGCCAAACATACTTTAAATGCATAGTGATGGCTTTATTAAATATGTTGAACATTTTGTGTGATATAGATAGAAACTATTACATACACCATGATCATTTATTAAACACATGATTTTTTTTGTTTCTTTCCCGAAAAATACAAACATTTTATTATACATATATGATCACATTATAACACACAACGAATAAATTTTTAATGCATAATGATTCTTTTTAAATAGACAATGGTTATATTTTAGTACATGATGTTTTTAAAGATATATCATGCACTTTTTTAATGCATGGTGATTTGTTTTTAAATACATGTTGAACATTTTAAATAACTAATTAACACTTTTCAATATATGGTTAAAGGTTTTTAATTATACTATGATTTTAAAAAAATGAAATGAAATTTATAAATACATGCAGAACTGTTTTAAAAAAAATTGGTGAACATTTTTTTTAATACACGATGAAGACTTTTTAGAAAATGTTCACACATTTATGAAAATTGTTCATGTAACTATAGAAAGTGATAACGCATGATGAACCTTTGTATCTTACATGATATATGGTTAAATGTTTTTAATTATACTATGATTTTTTTAAACGAAATGAAACTTATAAATACATGAGGAAATGTTTTAAAATTTTCCGGTGAACATTTTTTTAATACACAATGAAGACTTTTTAGAAAGTGTTCACACATTTAAGAAAATTGTTCACGTAACTATAGAAAGTGATAACGCATGATGAACCTTTGTATCTTACATGATAGACATGTTTGAATTACGCTATGAATAATTTTAGGTGCACGATAAAAATGATGTTAAATAGGGATAATTGTATTCATACCCTTAGTTGTGTCCCCCTCAACCGAATTGCCCCTAGTTTTTGAAAACACGTGGTCTTGCCCAACCCACTTTGTCGTCTTGTGCTTTTGCCCTTTGACCGTTTGACCGTCACTTTGAAAACTTCATAACTAATTCATACTAAATCATAAAAATGAAAATAAGATACCAAAATGTTTGGAAAAATATCACCTATATGTCAATGTCACTTGCATTCATGACAAAAGTGTTGGTAAGTGCCCATCCGAGTTTTAGCTCTTATCATATGACCATGAACAGGAAAATCTAAAAAAAATAGTAGCATATTCAAGAAAAATTTGGTGGCAAAGAATTGCAAATGTTTTAAGTGCTTGCCAAGTTTCATGAGGAAATGACATTCATGGAAGTCATGGCAAAAAAAAACAATGAACACTCGAAAATAGATTGTTTTTTTTGCCACGACTTCCACGAATGTCATTCCCTCATGGAACTTGGCAAGCACTTAAAACATTTGCAATTCTTTGCCACCAAATTTTTCTTGAATTTTTTTAGATTTTCTTGTTCATGGTCGTATGATAAGAGCTAAAACTCGGATGGGCACTTACCAACACTTTTGTCATGAATGCAAGTGACATTGACATATAGGTGACAGTTTTCCAAACATTTTGGTTTCTTATTTGCATTTTTCTGATTTAGTATGAATTAGTTATGAAGTTTTCAAAGTGACGGTCAAACGGTCAAAGGGCAAAAGCACAAGACGACAAAGTGCGTTGGGCAAGACCACGTGTTTTCAAAAACTAGGGGCAATTCGGTTGAGGGGGACACAACTAAGGGTATGAATACAATTATCCCTTTTAAATATGCCTTGATTTTTTTAACATGAAGAACATTTTTTAACACACATATACTATATTTTTAATACACGTGAACCTTTTTATATCCATGATCATTTCCTTGATGTACGTGAATATTTATTTTTTTCGCTCGTGTAATTTACCTAAAAGAATTTAAAAATTGAAAATAAAATGTAACGATAACAAAATAGAAAAGAATAACAAATAAAGTAATAGAGCGTTCAGCCCACTTGCATTTTTACGAAGTATGTTGCTAACATTATCTGTTATAGATGAACGCAGCGTTTCTGCACCCGAGCTCAAATGAGCTTGGGTGAACAGTAAAACCAAAACAAAATCGAAAAACATTCAGAAAAAACCAAATTTTTTTTGGGAGACACATTGACAAAAGTTTTACGTGCTTGCAAAAATTTGTCATGAAATCACATTCCTATAAGGCGTGGCAAAAAAAATAAAATCAATACTCTGAAAATGCTACTTTCAAAAACATTTTGGAGCACTTAATTTGTTTTTTTTTTTGCCACGTCTTACAGGAATGTGATTTAATGACGAATTTTTGCTAGCCCTTTTTACTAACGAAAAAGATATACCCATGAAATAGCAGCACACACCAGACCGTACACCCCGTCATGTGCAGCACACCGATATGTTCACTCATGGCTTCGTCAGCTCTCCGCTACCGACCAGTGAATGCCACGACCAACATATCGATGTTCCATTGATCCACGTTTTTTTTTTTGCGGGGAGAAAGCATTTCATTACTTAATTGATCATAGTTTTACAATCATTCATAACGACAATGCTAATCTCCTGAGGAACATTTGCAAGCCAACAAGCCGTCTTTTGCTGTCCACGCCCTATAGCTGCCATAGCGTGTCCAACCTTGTTCTCCGCACGAGTGATCTTCCGAACCTCGGAGTGGCGCTCCTTTAGCATCTCCGAGATTTCTGCAATAAGGTACATGCTACTAGATCGATCCGCCGAGCCAGCCTTGATCATGGACACAAGTTCAGCGCAGTCTGTTTCCACCAAGATTGGTTTCTGGGACCAATGCAGAGCCAAGTTAAGTCCTTCAGCACATGCAGCAATCTCAGCCTCCAATGGACCAGGGCAATCGTACAGCCATCTACATGCCGCAAAAATTACTTGGCCCGAGTGATCACACAGTACCATGCCTGCTCCCGCAGACCCGTCAGCGGCAACGAACGAGCCGTCGAAATTCAGTTTGACATGTCCTTCCGGTGGGGGTTCCCAAGCAACAGGATTGGCCAAACATTTTGTACTGCAGTTGACAGGAACAAAATTGCTTAACTCTGTCAGGACCGGCAGTTTCCCTTTGATAGTATCCGTGTGTGGAAAGTGCTTGATCGTCAACAGGGATTGTGCATAATCACAAATGAACCTCTTGGACACCTCTACTGGAATGAGTGGCTTGTCATGAGTCAACTCATTATGTATATGCCAAGCACGCCATAGTACCATGAGCACAAGCATCCGTTGGGTCTCAGTTAATTCGTGTAAGAGCAGCAACACCCAATCTGGTTCCCTTCTACTAAGAACCTCCTCCGATGGCAGGTCCCAAACTAGCCTCATAACATTCCACAGGTTCTGAGCGTGGGGGCAGCGTACGAGTGCATGATGAACTGTTTCATCTTCCTGCCCACAGATGGTGCACACTCCATCAACCTCCATATGGCGTTTCATCTTGTTCAACTTAGTGGCGAGTGCTTCCCTAGCAGCTTTCCAAGCAAACACACAGACTTTGGGTGGCGCTCCACAGCTCCATAGCATTTTCCACTCCGGCCTTGAGCCATCAGGCCGAGTGCTACACGCAACAGTCCCCTGCCGAACCATGGACTCATCCCTTGCAAAATTGTACGCCGACTTCACAGAGAAACGACCATGCTTGTCCGGTTGCCAAGCAATAGAATCAGCCACCCCCCGGCGAGAGGTTTTTATTTTCAGAATCTCTATAACATCAGCCGGATAGAAGTGTTGTCTGAGGAGAGAAACATTCCAAGAACCATCAAACTTCAGAAGGTCAGAAACCCATTTCAGTCCGCACCGTCGTTTGGGCGTGATTGGCTTAAAGGGAGGCCCTCTCGGCAACCACGGGTCGCGCCAAATACGTATGTCAGTACCATTCCCCGCATGCCAAACATACCCCTGCTTCACTAATTGCAATCCATGCTGAATGGCGTGCCATGTTGATGATCCGTTCCCTGAAAAGACAGTGTCAAGAATAGACCCATCTGGATAGTACTTGGCCCGCAGAACCTGTGCACAGAGGCTTTCCGGAAACTGAATAAGACGCCAGGCTTGCCGTGCTAAGAGGGCTTGATTGAACGTCCAAAGGTCTTTAAATCCCATACCACCTTTTCCTTTAGGCCTCACCATAATGTCCCAGCTGACCCAATGTGTTTTTCGTTTACCTTTTTCTGCTCCCCACCAGAAGTGACGAATCATTCGCATGAGTTCCTCACATAGCCCTGCTGGTACCTTGAAGACGCTCATAAGATAAACCGGGAGGGCCTGAGCGATCGCCTTGATCTTTATTTCCTTTCCACCCGTAGAGAGATGGTTGTCCTCCCATTCCATTAAGCATTTTGCCAACCTCTCTTGTAGGCTTTTTAGTTTACCCTTACTCATTCTGCCATGTGGTGTCGGGAGGCCGAGGTATTTGGCTTCAAACGTTGCTTGTGTAATTTGCAGGGTACCCTTAATGCTCTCTTGGGTACGAGCCGGGCAGATCGGAGAGAACAAGATAGAGCACTTGTGGGGATTGATTACCTGGCCTGTTCCTTTAGCATATATCTCAAGCACATGTTTAACACGTTCTGCCTGCTCACTCTCTGCCTTGAAGAACAACAAGGTATCATCTGCGAAGAGCAAATGGGAAATACCCGGGGCACGACAGCAAACCTTGATCGGCGTGATAGAATCCTGGGATGCTTCACGATGCAACAGAGCGGAAAGGCCATCAGCAACAAGCAAGAACAAAAAAGGGGAAAGCGGATCACCTTGGCGAAGACCTCTGGATGGGCAGAATGAATCAAGAAGGGTTCCATTAAATTTTACCGAGTAGCTCACCGATGTCACACAGGACATAATCCAATCCACCCATCGGGGAGCGAAACCCAGACTCTGCATCATTCTTCTAAGAAATTCCCAGTCAACCCTGTCATACGCCTTTGATAAAATCCAACTTATACGCGCAATAAGAATCTTGCTCCTTTTTACAGTGCTCAATGGCATGAAAACATTCAAACGCTACCAAGGCATTATCAGTAATCATACGGCCGGGGACAAAGGCACTCTGGTTCAAAGAGATGATATCCCCAAGGATTGGACGGAGTCTGTTCACCAAGCACTTAGCCACAATCTTGTACAGAACTGAACACAAACTGATAGGCCGGAACTCTCTAAGTGTCTCATGCTGATCTGTTTTTGGAATTAACACAGTTGCCGTTGAGTTTGTCTCTGACGGCATATGCCCTGTGGCAAAGAACAGTCGGACTGCCGCAACAACCGTGTCCTTTAAAACCGCCCAGTCTCTTTGATAAAACCTCGCCGGGAATCCATCCGGTCCAGGGGCCTTCAGGGGACCTATTTGAAACAGTGCATCGCCTATTTCTTCTACAGTAAAATCCCTACAAAGTGAGTCATTCATATCATCCGTTACCTTTTTATCCATCAAGCCAATTATCTCATCAGCATTCAAAGAAGGATCTCTGGTGAACAGATTCTTAAAAAAGGAAGTGGCCATTAATTCCATGACCGAGGGTGTAGTCTGCCATGCACCATCATCATCTTTCAGTTTTTTAATTTTGTTCTTCCTTGCCCGCCAAACAGATCTACTATGGAAAAACTTCGTGTTTCGATCGCCCTCTTTGAGCCAGCTAATACGGGATCGTTGCAGCCATAGGAGCTCTTCTTTATAGAGCAGCTCATTCATACTATCTGACAACCTTCTTATCTCTCGTGGATCTCCATTGGTCTGCACTAGCTGATCCGGTTTTTTACGTGTGCATTCAACGTCTCTCAGGACATTACCAAATTTGCGTCTACTCCATCCTTGCAATTTATCCATCACCTTGTTCAGTCCTGCCGTGACTGCTGCTAAATTACCTGTAATTTGTGTGGCATCCCATGCTTGCTGGATCAATTCAGGAAGCTCACCTGCACGCTCCCAAAAAAATTCATACTGCCTCGGTCGCTGCCTCGGAGGTAGTACTTCCTCTCTCTGCAGGTGGACAAGTATCGGTAGGTGGTCCGAACATGGAGAAACCAAATGGACCACTCTAGCATCTGAGAAAATGTCCCTCCATCGATCATCAGCTAGAACACGGTCCAACCTCACTTTCACGTTTGCTCTTCCACTCCTCCTATTATCATAAGTGAAAGGAGCTCCGGCAAACCCAAGATCATGGAGCTCGCAATCTTGTACAACTTCACGGAATGCTGTAATCTGGCCAACCGGGCGTGGGGTGGCGGACAAATGCTCACACTGCCACAAAGCTTCATTAAAATCCCCCATGAGCATCCACGGGAGGTCGCTCGACGCTCGGAGATCAGACAAGATGGTCCACATGTGATGGCGGTTTCCCGTATGCGGTTCCCCATACACACAAGTTAAATGCCACAAGGGATCAGTTGAGGAAGCACGAATATGAGCATCAATAAACCTCTCTTTTTTATCTTTTATCTCAACTGATAACTGATTGTTCCAAAACAGAGCAAGGCCACCACTTTGACCCACACTATCAACTCCACAAAAACCACGAAGACCTAACCGAGAACGAAGACAGTGAACGAGGGCAGTGAGATCACGAACTGTCGAGGCGCCCCCGATTCCTCGACAGTTCCAACTTAGGCCTATCATTGCTGCTGACGGGGCGCCACACGCGTCCCTGTCAGGTTGCCGGCAGCCCCAGGGCCGGTCGCTTCCAAGTCCATCCACACACCCTCCTGCTTCTCATCCACGGTGCCCTTTTTCTGTGCACCTCCAGTCGCACACTCCACATAGTTGGATGTCACATTGTTCGTATGATCCTGCTGTACTGCACCACCATTGAGGACAGCTGTATACAAAATCCCGCCACCCATAGTACTCTTGCAATTAGTCTCGGCAATTGTTTGGACATTATGAAGATCAGCAGTATCGAAGTCATCACCGTAGTACATCTTGTAAACATAGGCAAGCAAACTGCAGACAGCACACCAATAGACCGAAACGAACAACCGGGTACCACCCCTGGAAAATGATCCACGAGCTCCTATGTGTTGCCCTAGCCCCAACTCAATTCTTTTTTTTGAACACGCTCTAACCAGTCCAACCACAGGTTGGTTCGCGCCCCAACTCAATTCGGTTAGTTAATTATGCTGCTTTTTTAGGACCATTTGCACTTGCACGTTGCATGTGTTTGCCTTGCGATGAATTGGTCAGCTTGCATGCATGCATGCATGCATGTAACCGTAGTGACTCAAACGAGTTTTACCGATGAAACTTTATGGAGTAGAACACACGTCCGTGCGTGTGTTCAATTCAGTTCATTCAGAAGAAGTTCCGTTTTGTTCCGTTCCACGTGGCACGCAGACGTGTACGAGTCGGGGGACTATATATAGCTACAAAAAGTCGATCGATGGCAAAGCCCTAATCTCGCACCATCATCTTAACACCTCCTCGTCGTCCTTGACCGCCGCCGGCCATCGACCGGATCTTGCCAACGGATCGTGGATCCACATGGACTCTATGTGCGCGGACCTGCTGGTGGACATCCTCCGCCGCCTCCCACCACGAGGCCTCGCCGCCTCCAGCTGCGTCTGCAAGGCCTGGCACGCCATCGTCGACGACCACCGCCTCCTACGCGCCGACCTGCTCCCGCTCTCTCGCTCGACGGAATAATCTACTGGACGACGGACACCCAGGCCCCGAGGCTCTTCGCTCGCCGCTCGACGGTGCGCGACATCACCGGCCGTCTCGGATACCTCGATGGCAAAAAGCGGTGGTCCTGCCCCATGTACAACAGCTGCAATGGCGTCATCTTGCTGGATGGCCATGTGGTCAACCCCGCCACGCGGCAGTGGGCACCGTTGCCCCCTGTACCCTGCACGTGCTCGCTGCGGCCGTCTGGCATCTGCGCATGCCCGCACGGCAACCGCTACATCGCGTATGATCCCACGGTGTCGCCGCATTATAAAGTGTTATCGATCCCTTCTGATCACGTGTCAGTTAGCACGGCCGAATGGCCACCGTCTTCATACATCATCCGCGTTTTCTCATCGAAGAGTATGTGCTGGAAGGAGAGGCCTTTTGTGCGAGAAGGGGATGCCTCCTGGAAGGTTGCCGATATAATAATAGGTCCCTTGTATTCGTTCCACTCAGCCTACTGGCAAGGGGCACTCTATGTGCCTCACATGTATGGTTTCATTTTGAGGTATTTGTACTCACTCCCCCATAGACCGTACATAATATCATTTGGTTGTTTTAGAAATGATGTGTGGGTTATGAATTTTCAAAGGGTTTTGATTTTTTGCAGAATAAACTTATCCAGCAACAAGTACCAAGTAGTAGCATACCATTTAAATAGCTCGAAGATTCGATATTTAGGCAAGACGGCACACATATCTGCCCAAATGCTAGTGGCTTGCACATACGCCCCATGTTGGATGAGGGACTTACCTGGAAGCACTTAATGCTATTATGTACCAATATTCTCCTATACTAGTCACAAACGATTGATCATTTTCTCTAATATTATGTCTTGTAGTGGTGCTCATGTCGTACGTGTTGCCCTCTCGGTGGAATTAAGTCAACTTGCCACCTTTTTGTTAGTTTCTTGGCACATTGTTCTTAAGTAACTTGATATGACTCCTCGATAACGGGCACTGGTATGTTTTATTCTGTTTTCTTCAGTTCATTAGACTCAATGTAACAGTTCTTCTATGTTACAACTTATTGTATTGATCGCATAAAATGGGAATTAAAGTTAGTACAGATTGTTCCAATAAATATACTTTTTAATAATAAATAAATAGTAATAATAATAATAATAATAATAATAATAATAATAATAATAATAGACAATTTATGTGTGGTGCTTTCTTACTAGCTAGTATACTTTTAAAATATTGTCGACAAACGAAGTAAATGGGTCTACCTGTTGCGTTCCGGTAAATGGTTTGACAGATAAACTATTCTTCTAGTTTTGTTTTTAAGTTACGGGAGTATCTCATTTTGAAAGGATATAAATTGTGAATCTGTGATGTACATCCAGCACGGTAAATATTTTTTTTTATTTTTAAGTTAGGTGAGTATCTCGTTTTGGAGGATATAAATTGTGAGGTACATCGAGCATGTTAAAAATAAATTTTCCTTTTGGAAGCGTTGGCGTATACCACTAAACCTTCTGATAGCCATTAGTCTTCCATGTGGCCCGGCAGATTTACCCTATGAGATTATTCTTAGAGAACACGCCCGATTATTTATTACACTCTCTTCGCTTCAAAATATACAACGCTTCGGATTTTTCATTTACATTGGCTCCAAAATATGCTACGAAGGAGGCGGTGTGGTCCTTCTTTATCACCAAGGGCGCTCCATGGCCGGAGTGTGCCATTTCGTCTCGTGCCATTCTCAGCTGGCAATCAAGATGGGACCTTCTACGGTTCTGTAGAAGACTGATAATCAAGGTATTGCTAGGAGCCTGGCGAAGGAGGAAATAAACAGGTCGACATATGGTCCACTTATCGAGGAAGTTAAGGAGTTGCTAAGATCCAATGAGGGGTTCAAGTTACAATGGGCACGGCGATCTGTTAAGAGCAAGGATGTTAATATAGCCATTTGTTGGCTATATCTCATTGTCATTGTCATCCATAGACATCTAATAGACAACATTTATAGTAGTTAGCTATAGAGATGTACTACTTTATTAATACAGGTCTCATCTTACACTCTCACAAAGTTTCTTGCAGTTTGTGCTGCAGCTGACTCTTAATCTGTAGTCCGGGGGTTTATTGAGGTCAGCTTATGGTCATCTCATGTCTAAGATTCAGTTTTTTATGGCAAGAGAGATGATTTATTCCTATGAAGCTTAAACGTGAACAAAATAAGGTAGCAGATTGGTTTGCGTCGTACAATTGCACTGAGCGTAGCACTACGGTATGGCTACAATTAGGACCACCATGTATTGAGGACGTTCAGCCTCTCGATTGCAAACCTATTACTGCAGAATAAATTTCTTTCACCCTGCAACATAAAAAGATTGTTAAACGCTATGAATATATAAGACCTCAGGTTCACGACTAAAATATAAAATATAAACATCGGCATGCAAATAAGGTCAATTCCATACAAAAGTTCGTTTGCAAATAAAGTTCGTTTGCAAATACAGGGGAAGAAAAGAGTGGGTTTTGTAGGGTACAAAGAGTTTGTTGTTTACAGAAACAGAATCACTAGGCCTCAAAGAAATCAGGACGAAAGGGTCAAGGAGCATAGTTGGGCTGGGCCTGATCGTGAGCTTTTTGTTTCTTTTTTTTAGACTGCTTGCGAGCTTATAATATGGCCTGGCCAATGTGTGCTCAATCTGGTTTCTGGTTTGAGCCTCCCAGCCAAAGATGAAGAATTTTAAATTTCAGTTTTCAGTTTCTCAAAAAAAAGGCAATTTTAAATTTCAAATAACATCTTTTAAAGTCGACTAAAAAGAGCAATTTTTAATAGCACCACTGAAGACGCCATGACTAAAATCATCAAAAAAATTATCTAAAGATGTTATATGATTTGATCAATAAAAGCTGAGTAGAATTGTTATCTCTTCCATGCCTTTGATAGAGACAGCACTGACTGTTAACAAGAAACAAGAGGCAATGCACTTGAAACAGGAAGGATTAACATAATGCAGCACGAGGAAGCAGGCAGGAGACATTGTCGATAAACTATATGTGCTGCTATTTATATAGTCAACCCTTGTTCCAGGATCACAGCAGGATCAATTCAGAGGCTTAGCTGCATGCTATGCCCATCCAACCATGAACCATTCAACAATCCATACAAGTTGGAAGCTACTACTCACTAGTTAATTTGATATAATCATGCCACCCAAAACAATCATCAGCGGTGACACAAGAGATCGGTCGATCGACGCTACCAAAACAAGCACACATGCTATAATGTGCCCCCTCGTCGCCCTTCAGTCGGCTAGGACTTATCTAGGAGAGAATAAATATATGCGGTGCCACTATCTCGACATTGTTGTTAGAACCCTAACTGAGATGTAGGTGAGGCCCATCGATCAGGACGAGGTGATTGCGGGGGTCTCCAGCGGCTCCGGGACCAGGCTGTTGGTTGGCATCTCGTTCTGGTCATCCCAGATCAGGCCGACCTCGTACTCAGGCACGTACTCCTGCAGAAGGTACATGGATGTTGTTAAGGGTTTAGGTTATCAATGAGCAACAAAAATAAACAGCCAACCTTCATGGATTACAGAAGGAAAGTTCAGTTTCAGAATTTGGGATAAACTGACAAATACAGAGTTTGGTTCTGACCTCCAGCTTCTTGACTAGCTCCTTGGCTGTCGGGGCAGAGATGATGATCTGCCTTGCCTCCTGGGTGATGAAGCCTTCGTTGACGGCCACGTCGATGAATGACAGCAGTGGGTCATAGAATCCGTCGACGTTCAGCAGACCGACCTGATACGCAATTGCGTAAAAGACATATACCAGGAATAAGTACAAGTAGTGACAGAAAAATGCAATAAATGATTCGACAGTGTTGATTACTGAATGATCCACTCCCACCCACAGAATCGTATCTGATATTAACAGACAACTAAATAGCAAATTTGGCAGGCCTGCAGATCTAATAATAGTGACAGGAGGAATATAAGATAAATGTAGAACTGACTGTTGTGCCTCTCCCCTGAAATATATTTTATATTGCTAAGCAATTATTCAACAGAGACACCATGATTTGATAGCTGTATGGGAATATTCATAAAGTGTGCAAGACTATCCTATTAGAGGAGCGAGTATTAAAGTCGGGAATGCAGATCGCATGCCTTCGAAGTGATGCTGATAGCTCCTTTGATTAAACCGTCTTTACAATAATTTGTTGCCATGAGGGTGAAATTAATTAGTAGCCACATGTGAACAAAGCAGGTAGGATCAGATCACAACGGCCCTAACGATCGACATCATAATAAACAAAGAACGCGTTCATACCTAGCTACTAAAATAGTGTGGGTTGACAAAACATATGCGGACAAGCACATCATCCCCAGATGATTGGTGTTGTATGATTTTTGTATGAAAAGCACCAAGAACAGAAGCTGCTTCTTACTGGCTTCTTATGTATTCCTAGCTGTGCCCACGTGATCACTTCAAGCAACTCCTCCAAGGTTCCGTAGCCGCCTGTCAAATGAACTGAATTGTCAAACTCTACAGCACAGTATTAACTGATTTATTCCAGATTTACTCAACTGTAGAAGAATTGGAGTGGGCTATTGAATTTGTACCTGGTAAGGCAATAAAAGCATCAGCGAACCGAGCCATTTCGGCCTTCCTCTCGTGCATGCCAGAAACAGCTCTAACTTCCCCTACAGGATCCCCGGTTACCTACAGGAGCATGAATCAGGGATTGTAAGCAACCAAGCATTCAGAAAATTTCCAGGAATAACACTAAGTGTAAAATTGACTAGTATATGTAATTAAATTTTCCAGGGAAAACGATCTTAATTTTCAAATTAATCAAGGCTAGACTAAGTAGTAGTACAGGTCATGTTGCAGGTGTATTGACAAGCAGAATAAAGACAGTCATCACAACAGATACAGATTGATAAGGCCTCTTTACAACCAGTAAAGGTGGAAACTAATTGCTACTCCATATAATAAACACAGATGTCTGCCTAAGAAGAGTGCAAGTTAGTATATAGTGCAGATCCCATATATAGTAATTTCTGGCTGTATTAATAGGACTTTTAATATGTGTTTGCCAAAAAGGAACAACTTAATATAATCAAGCTACATAAGATCCACAAAAGTTTTAGACATTAGATTCAAATATATATATGGTGATGCATCATCATTCATCATGCTGAAGCTGAACAATAAATATCCTAGCAGCTAGCTTGCACACCCAGTCAAGGTTCAGAACTGGAGAGTAGACCATGCAATGCAATGGCAACAAAATAGAGGTTGCAGCCTTTGACTCACCTCCCTGGGCATGAGTGATCTTGGGATGATCCTGGCAGAAGAAAAGAAAAAGAAAGGGGACCAAATGAGAGCCACATTAATTCCTCCAGTCCAAAGCAGTCAAACAAGCAGTAGTACTACTACTACCAGAGCAACAGGTTGATCTTACTTTCCCCATGTAAAGCTAAAGAAGCTGAGCAAGGCCTAGAGCCACAGCTATCTATCCATCTACACATATTCCCATGTAAAGCTAAAGAAACTGCACAAATAATAGTTCTGATCTAGTAGTAAAAAACAGTATAAACTTAAAAGGTGGCAATAATGTGATACAGTACTAGTCACCCAGCTGCTTCTTGCAGCTGGGCAGGGCAGTGAGGCCCCAGCCCCCAGCTCCCCACCCCATGGCCATTGAGGGCATGGAAACAACTGCCCTTTCGAAAAGGATTGGAAAAGGAGCTTCCATTCCTGTGAAAACCGACGCCATCGGCATGGCTTTGCCCCAACGCAACTGGCATGCGCAGTGCCATGGAGCCCAGCTGCTGCACAAAGCTTCCACAAGGCTGCCATTTTCGGGACAGCTGGGAGCTGAGCTGAGCTGCTGGGTCAGGGTCTGGGGGCAGGAGCAAAGCACCCAGACCGAGCAAGACGGCCAGTACGCCATAAAGGCAGTGTATGCACCGAGCGGGGAAAGAAGAGGTACAGCGTGTGTAGGTGCGTGTGGGCGGGGAGACAATGCGGGCAGAGGCGGATAGTATTGGTGATGGGGGCAGGGATGGGGGGTGGTTAATGGTGGTGGAGGAGGGGGAGTGCTTACCCGATGACATGGCGGCCGCCGGCGTGGACGGCGTGGGAGACGAGGCCCATGAGGCCGATGGAGCCGCCCCCGTAGACCAGGTCGATGCCCCTCTCCACCTGCACACACACACAACGGAGCAGTCAGGCACATGGACTACGGTTACAGTGCGCTGCAAAGAAAATTCCAGTCTGTTGTTCACATCAGAGGAGCAGGTCAGGTCAGGTGGTGGCATGGCATTGAATCCAATTCAATTGAATTGAACCTTGGTGCATGCAAGCAAGCAAGCAATCATGGCAGGTTTTGTTTCGGCATTTGAGCAAGCAAGTGAGGTCACTCATGGCAATGATGGTGCATGGATGCCATAATGTCAAGGGGAAATTTAAGTGACAAGAAGTAAAATTAATGGCGACGGCGGAGGAGGGCGATTCCGGCGAGCCGGACGACGCGCTCCTCCTCCGTGACTACTCCATGAACGGCATGATTCTCGTCGTGTTCTTGCACTCGCTCGCCGTATGATTGATCATGCAAGAATGGTGTGGCTCGGCTCCCCATGACCACGGCAGTACGCCCAGCCCACCTACCTAGAGAGCAGCACCCCAATCCCATGACCTCCAGCGCATCGCCATTCCAGCGCGGACGAACGAGCCGATCGTGCGCCTCCACATGGATCGACCCCAACCGAAATCGACCAACCAAATCGGGGAGGGATCGACGGGAAAGGAGGCCCCTTTTTCCATCTTCCCCGCAAGAACGAAGAGGAAAACAATCAAAGAACCCAGACCCCGCAGGCCGCGACGGACAGAGTCGAGCCGAGAGCAAGACGGCGGCGAACGGGGGAAGAAGTAGGCAAGGGAGGTTAGTTACCATCTCCTTGCCGAGCTCGACGGCGGCGTCCTGGTAGCTGGCCTTGCGGCCCTTCGCGCTGCCGCAGTAGACGCAGATCCGCCGGAACCGCGACGCCCGGCCCTCCGCCGCCACCCGGACGCCGTCGCTGTCCTCCCCATCGCCGTGCGCGCCAGGACACGGCTCCGGCGGCGCCAGCTCCGGGCCCATCTCCACGGCCGGCGCGGCCCCGATGGCGAACGCGGGAGGCTCCGCTACTACCGCCGCCTCGGTGATGCTCATGGTCGTGGCGGCGCGGCGAGACGATCGCGTGCGTGCGTGCGTGCCGGCGGCTGCGGCGCGCGCGAGAGATTTGTTGGGGAGGGGAGGGAGCAGAGGGGAGTGGGAGAGGCTACGCGGCGAGTGATGGGGGGAGAGGGTGGGCTGGCCCTGCCAGGCTATATAGGCGCGTGGCGTGGGTCCGCCATGGCCTAGGGTTGGGTTCCTTCCTTCCTTGTCTCGTTCGTGGACACGCTTTGCTCTCGCAACCCCTTTCCATTCGTGTCCCTTTCCTTCTTTACAATTTCTCACTGCTTTATTTCTTGTTTTTATTTCCTTTGTCTGTTTTCCATTTTATGTTTTCCTTCTACAAGCATTTTTTTTCACATATGTATTTTTCCTTCTATTTTAGTACACTATATCTCACTAATGGACCCCTCAAGAAAAGAAAATCTAGCTAAAGGGAAATGTCTCCTTTTCAAAATAATAATAATATGTGATTCCAACTTAGACTTTTCAACAGATGGCTACATGTCTTTTTTCATATTTTCTTATGCCAAAAAGGTCCATTGGGTTGTCTTATCAGATGCTGTTTGGGTTGGACGGAAGGCGAGGCGGATCATAGGTCTGCATCTCGTGTCAAATGTGTCGTCTTCATAGTACATTCATTTATTTCTTTGTTAGTTGTAATGTTGACACGACGAAAAAGATCATGATGCGGGTGGTGTTTTGGCTCGATGGTTCACGTCATCTATGTCGAGTGACTCATTGTTCCGATTGTTCCTCATGTCTGGCATTTCAACTTCTTTTTTTTCTGAAACGCGATTGGAAACTTGAAAGCTAGGATAAGTTGTGTCATGGGTCATGTAGGGCGGATAGAGAGAGAGGTGGCGAGCCCATCCATATAAGCGTGTGGTTGAGTGTGTGGGCCCACCCATGCATGTCTTGTTTTGCCTAGATTTGGTTGTTCCTTGATTCATCTGTCGTTCACGTAACATGCTTTCTCAACACTTTCCTGTACGTGAGTTTTATTTCCATCTTCTATTTTCATTTTTATATCCTTCTACAAGCATACTTTTTTCCCTTATTTCTTTTTCTATTTCTTAATGTTTACTTGTTTTTACTTTCCTTTTCCATTTTCCATTCTGTTTTCTTTCTACAAGCATTTTTTCCATTATTAATTTTTATTCTATATTAGTACAGTATATCTCACTAATGGATCCCTCAAAATAATCTCACTGATGGGAAATTGTTCAGCCTTCGACAATGGTATTCAAGTTCCCACCTACTCTCAAAATGATATATTATAATTTTCCATTATGTTTTCCTTTTTTGTTTTTCCTTCTACAACCATCCATTTTTTCTCTACTCTATATGTGTTGGTACTCCTTCTATACTAGTACTAGTAGTACAATATATCCCACTAAGGTATCAAAACAAAAATCTCGCTAATTGCAAAATGTCTCCTTATTAGGTGATGGAATACATCACGCTTATGCTTAATTCACGATGAATGTGTTTTCAAATTAGCACAGCGAAAACACTATTCAATAATAGACCACATGTCTTTCTTCGAAGCTTCTTACACTATTAAGGCATTGGGTTGTCTTTTCCAATGCGGTTTTGATTGGCTTGACATGAGACGATCATGGGTCTGCGTCTAAAGAGTGTAGTCTTGATTGTATAGTCCTTTATTGCTCTGATAGTAGCAATTTTGACATGACGAAGAAGACCATGAAGCGGGTGATGTTTTGCCCCGATGGTTCCCGTCCTCTATGTCGAGTGACCCATTACTTCGATCTTTCCTTTTTGTATCTCTTTATGGTTTTTTTGTTTCTCTTTCCCTTTTCTGTTTTCCTTTTTTGTTTTTCCTTCTACAATCATCCATTTTTTCTCTAGTCTATATGTATTGGTTTTCCTTCTATACTAGTAGTAGAATATATATCTCACTACTGTTTTCCTTTTTATGTTTTCCTTGTACAAGCATCTTTTTTTCTACTGCACATATGTATTTTTTTTCTTCCATATTTAATACACTAATAGACCCCACAAGAAAATAAATGTCTCCTTGTTCAGCCTTCGACGAAGTCTCCTTATTCAACCTTCGACAATGGAACTCAAGTCCCCACCTGCTCTTATATGTTTATTAATTCTCGACGAATATGTGATTCCAAATTAGACTTTTCAATAGATGGCTACATGTCTTTTTTCATATTTGCTTATATATGCCAAAAATGTCCATTGGGTTGTCTTGTCTGATACGGTTCTAGTTGGCCGGAAGGCGAGGCGGATCATGAGTCTATGTCTCCGAATGAGCGAGAGGTTGCTGATGAGACCCCGAGCATGACTACGGGGATTGTCAAGGTCACCAGAGGGGAGGTCTCTGAGACACAGATCGTGCAGAGGCTTCGGGAGCTGGCCCCTGGGGATTTCCAGTGGGACCTTGTCAGTCTCGCTGATAAGATGTTCAGAGTTGAGTTTCCTTCCGTGGAGGATCTGCAGAGGTTGTTGAGTTTTGGGATGTGTAAGGTGCCGGGAACTGATTGCATCCTTGAGTTTCATGAGTGGGAGCACGTGGAGCCTCAGGGTAAGCCGCTTACTCAGGCGTGGTTGCGATTTTCCGGGGCCCCGTCCAAGCCGTTACAGGATGCTCGGGTTGTGGCCAGCATGGGCATTTTGGTAGGGAAGCCTGAGCGTGTGGATATGGCGTTCACTAGAGCTCACGGGATTGCTCGGGTTCTGGTTAGTATTCTGAACTTTGAGTATGTGCCGGAAGTGGTTAAGTGGGCTTATCGAGGCAGGATTTATAATCTGGTTATTGAGTTTGAGGATGAGAGCCTTCTGGCTGCGGCAGCTCACGCGTCTGACGTAGATATGCACGAGGGGGACGGAAGCGCGGGAGCAGAGGAGCCGCCGGTCGAGGACTCTGGACGACAGCTGTCCAAGGGACCGGGGTCCGAGACTGCGACGACCGGGGATGGAGCAGCCCCACCCTCCTCGGTGCCTACGATGACTCTGAGATTTGGGTCTTTCGAACCCTCTTCTGCACCCCCGAGGCTGTGGAGTGATCGGGTCGAGTCCGAGGAGGCTTTTGAGTTCGCGTTGCCTGCTTTGCGGTTTGAGGATACTTTGTGCACTATTCCTGGGGATCTTGGGGCTTCATCGACCTCGGTCTGGGGAGAGGAGGAGGTGAGTCGGCAGGTGGCCACTCCCTCTCGTGCTCAGCACGCTGTACCTTCTCAGGACATGACACCGGTGGCCGTGGCTGGTTTGTCGGGAGGAGTCCCGGGGCAGGAGGCCTCGGGTTGCTCTTCTCCTGCTGAGGTAGGGGATTCGGGGCAGGTGGTACCCGTGTCCTTCTCTTCGTTGGGAGGGGGTCTGGGGCAGGTGGCCTCGGATACCTCCTCTCCCGTTGCGTCTACCTCTCTGCTGGTCGCGGTTCTGCCTTCGGGAGAGGGCTCGGGGCAGGTGGCCTCGGAGCCCTCTTCTCCTGCGGCGCCTGTGGTGCTGGCCTCTCTGGTGCTGGGTGGGGAGTTAGGGCAGGCGGCCCATGCAATCCCTTCACCCCGCTCGCTGCCGGCTCCGTCCTGCGGGGCGCGCCAGGCATCTGAGGTCATGGTGACTGCCTTTCCACTTCCTGGCGAGGCTGCGGGGGCGCCCGTGCAGGTGGTCCGGCCTAGCGGTTGGGGTGAGGCAGCAGGCCCTACCCCGACCAGGATCTCTCGGGAGGAGGTCATTGCGTTTGGAGGGATTCAGGATCCGATGGCTGAGGGGCGACGGGTGAGTGGCCGTCTCCAGACTCAGCCGGACGTGGACGACATTCAGCAGCGGTGCGCCATGAGGGCGGCCAAGCTCCGTGACGTTGAGGTCACTACTGGTATGTCGGTCAATACTTCTAATTCCATTCTGCATTTTTCAAATGATGAGATTGTTGAAAATGCAAATCAATTAGGAGTTTCACTAGGTAGTAATGTCACTGAAATCTCTAATTCTGTTAATGATCTTCTGGATCTAGAGGCTGAGCGGGCCTTAGAGATGATTCGTAATATTGCGGCGGTTAAACCTATGAGTGATTCTGAGGTTGATGCGCTGGGGGTCAGGGTGCTCGACAATTTTTGTGCGGATCTTATGCCGCCCATTCCTGAGGCGGAAGTAGAGGATGATTCTACTGAGATGGTTATGGCTAGCCCTTCTGAGACTGGTTGTGAGGACCGGTTGCAGAGTCAAACTGTCTCTAAACGCAAGTGGAAACGGAAGGTGTACCCGATGTCCGCAGTGCGTAGGAGTGCTAGGATTCGTACGGCTAAAAAATTTCATGATGAACTATGAAAGGAATCTTTTGGAATAGCAGAGGTCTAAAGGACTTGGCTAAAAGAAGATTTCTTGCTGAGGCGTCTGTCGAGCATCGTTTAGATTTTATTGCTCTATCGGAGACTGGTAGAGATAATTTCGCGCCACAATTTCTAAATACTTTGTCGGGAGGTATTGATTTTGATTGGCATTGCCTGCCACCGAGAGGGAGATCGGGTGGAATCTTACTCGGCGTTAGATGCGAAGCGCTAGAGGTTCGAAGTGTGGTTATGGGTGACTTTGCAGTCAAGTTTCGGGTGCGTTCGAAGGAAGATGGGTTTAATTGGGCTCTGGTTGCGGTATATGGTGCCGCACAGCCCGAACTCAAGTCCGAGTTCTTGGCTGATCTCGTTCGGATTTGCGGTTCCGAGCAGCTTCCTATCCTGGTGGGGGGTGATTTCAATATAATTAGAAGGCGTGAGGATAAGAACAATGATAACTTTGACGGCAGATGGTCGTTCATGTTCAATACTATCATTGAAAGTCTGGACCTGAGAGAAATTGAGCTCTCGGGTAGAAAATTCACCTGGGCTAACGCGCTGCCAAATCCGACGTATGAGAAGTTGGATCGAGTGTTGGCTAGTGTCGATTGGGAACAGAAGTTCCCGCTAGTAACGGTCCAGGCTTTATCCCGTGGAATTTCTGACCACACGCCGTTATTTGTGGACTCTGGTGAGGCCACCCTCCTGGGAAACAAAAACGCGTTTTCCTTTGAGCTGGCTTGGTTTGAACGAGAAGGCTTCCTTGATCTCGTGGCCAGAGAGTGGGCTAAGGATTCAGGAGGGAAGACTGCGCTTCAGCGCTGGCAGAATAAGATTAGGCATTTGAGGAGTTTCCTGCGTGGGTGGGCTAAGCATCTTAGCGGGATTTATAAGGTCGAAAAGGAAAGGCTCCTTTCCCTTATTCAGTCCCTAGATGTAAAAGCAGAAACCACGGTGCTGCCAGCCGCGGAGCTTCATGCCAAGCTTGATGTGGAGATGAGGCTGAAAGAACTTCTTAGAGAAGAGGAGTTGAAGTGGGCGTTGCGGGCCAAGGTCCGGCGAGTAGTCCAGGGGGATGCGAACACTCAATTCTTTCACATGATCGCTAATGGTAAACATAGAAAGAAGAGGATCTTTCAGCTTGAGCAAGATGATGGAACAATTTTAGGACAGGAAAACCTAAAATTGTACATTACAGAGTATTACAAGCAGCTGTTTGGCCATCCAGAAGAGAACTGTGTGTGTCTGGATGAGTCCAGGATTGAGGATGTTCCTCAACTCACAGCGCTGGAGAATGATATTCTTGCGGCTCCTTTCTCTGAGAAAGAGGTGTTTGAGGCCATTTCGCATATGAAAAATAACAAGGCGCCGGGACCCGATGGATTTCCAGCGGAGTTTTATAAAAAGTGCTGGCATATCATTAAAGGGGATCTGTTGCCTTTGTTCAATGATCTCTTCTCTGGGCAGCTTCAGCTTTTTCAGCTCAATTTTGGAACGATAACCCTTCTTCCTAAGAAAACAGAGGCTGTGAGAATTGAGCAATTCAGGCCCATCTGTCTTCTTAATGTTAGTTTCAAAATTTTCACCAAGGTCGGGACTAATAGGCTCACACAGATCGCGCATGCTGTGGTGCAGCCTTCCCAAACTGCTTTCATGCCGGACAGGAACATCCTTGAAGGGGTTGTGGTCCTTCATGAAATGCTCCATGAAATCCACACGAAAAAGCTGGATGGGGTTGTTTTCAAAGTGGATTTCGAGAAAGCGTACGACAAAGTCAAATGGCCCTTCCTTCAACAGGCCTTACGCATGAAGGGTTTTGACGAAGCTTGGCGACGCCAGGTAGAATCCTTTACGGAAAAAGGGAGTGTTGGAATTAAAGTGAATGACGATATAGGTCATTATTTCCAGACACACAAAGGCCTGAGGCAAGGTGATCCAATGTCCCCTATTTTGTTCAACATTGTGGTTGACATGTTGGCAATTCTCATAGGAAGGGCAAAGGAGGCCGGTCAGGTGGGTGGCTTGGTGCCTAACCTAGTTGATGGGGGTGTGTCCATTCTACAATACGCTGATGATACAATCATCTTTATGGAGCATGACTTGGCAAAAGCGAGAAATATGAAGCTGGTGTTATGCTTATTTGAACAATTGTCCGGATTAAAGATTAACTTTCATAAAAGCGAGTTGTTCTGCTTTGGTAGAGCCAAGGAGGAACAAGAGGCTTATAGGCAATTGTTTGGATGTGAATTGGGGGCTTTACCTTTTACTTACCTAGGTATACCCATTCACCATCGTAAGCTAACAAACAGAGAGTGGAAATGCATCGAGGATCGGTTTGAGAAGAAACATAGTTGCTGGAAGGGCAAACTTATGTCTTATGGAGGCCGGTTGATTCTTATTAATTCGGTGCTCACGAGTATGCCGATGTTCCTATTATCTTTCTTTGAAGTTCTAGTTGGGGTTAGGAAAAGGCTGGACTTCTACCGATCAAGATTTTTTTGGCAGAGTGATGAACTAAAGAGAAAGTATCGACTCGCCAAGTGGGATATTATTTGTAGACCAAAGGACCAAGGGGGTCTGGGTGTTGAGAACCTTGAGGTCAAGAACAGATGCCTGCTCAGTAAGTGGTCATATAAGCTATCGGTTGAGACTGACGCAACTTGGGCGCAGATTCTCCGTAACAAGTATCTGCATTCCAAGACTTTGTCTCAGGTGACAGTGAGACCAACTGATTCGCCGTTTTGGAAGGGGCTTATGAGAGTTAAGGCAACCTTCTTTAATAGAACAAAGTTTATCGTCGGTGATGGCAACGATACCCGTTTCTGGGAGGATACTTGGCTTGGTGATACACCATTGGCGCTCCAGTACCCGACCCTGTATCGTATTGTTCAGCGACGTGATGCGCTAGTTGCAACGATTATGCAGTCCATTCCCCTTAATATCCAATTTCGGAGGGTGCTTGTTGGTGATAGATGGGAAGCATGGCTTCATCTGGTGAGTAGACTGATGGAGGTTCAGCTAGCTCATCAGCCCGATCAGTTGTGTTGGAAACTTACTAGGTCTGGACAATTTACGGTTAAGTCGATGTACATCGATGTTATTAACTCCAGTGTCATTCCTAGTTCCAAACATGTTTGGAAAGTAAAAGTTCCTTTGAAAATTAAAGTGTTTATGTGGTTTATACATAAACAAGTCATTTTAACAAAGGACAACTTGGTTAAGCGCAATTGGACAGGATCTACTAGGTGTAGTTTCTGTGATCGGGACGAGACCATTAAGCATCTCTTCTTTGAGTGCCCATTGGCGAGAATTTTGTGGCGCACCGTGCAAATTGCCTTTAACATTACTCCTCCGAGTTCGGTCGGTTCGTTATTTGGAACGTGGCTTGATGGGATAGAGTCCGATACAGCTAGACACATTCGTGTAGGAGTTTGTGCGTTGTTATGGGCAATTTGGAATTGCAGAAATGATTTGGCTTTTAACAGAACAACAACTATTCATTTTTTGCAGGTTTTATTCCGTGCTACGGCACTGATCCGTATGTGGTCCTTACTCACTCCGACGGAGGCCAGGGAGCGTTTGGTTACTGGATCTCTCCGGTGGGAGATGGTAGCGCGGGATATCTTCAACCGGTTTGGATGGCGGTCATGTAATAGGATAGGCGATTAGTTTTCCTATCTTTATTTTGCCAGCCGGTTGTGACTTTATGGCCTTGTTATTTTTGGCGTTGAGGCTCTCTGTGAGCTAGCCTTTATTTTGTTTCACGACTTTAAGATCTTGTTGAACCTATTTTATTTATCAATGTGGCCGTATGCATCGTTCTGATGCAGAGGCCGGGGAGTCCCCCTTTTCGAAAAAAAAATTTGTCTCGTGTCAAATGTGTCATCTTCATAGTACGTTCATTTATTTCTTTATTAGTTGCAATGTTGACACGACGAAAAAGGTCATGATGCGGGTGGTGTTTTGGCTTGATGGTTCACGTCATCTATGTCAAGTGACTCATTGTTCCGATTGTTCCTCACGTCTGGCATTCCAACTTTTTTTTCTTTCTGAAAGGTGATTGGAAACTTGAAAGCGAGGATAAGTTGTGTTATGGGTCATGTAGGGCGGATAGGGAGAGAGGTGGCGAGCCCATACATATAAGTGTGTGGTTCAGTGTGTGGGCCCAACCATGCATGTCTTGTTTTGCCTAGATTTGGTTGTTCCTTGATTCATTATGTCGTTTGTGTGACATGCTTTCTTGACACTTTCATGTACGTGAGTTTTATTTCCATCTTCTATTTTCCTTTTTGTTATCCTTCTACAAACATATTTTCCCCTTATTTCTTTTCCTATTTCTTAATGTTTATTTGTTTTTACTCTCCTTTTCCATTTTCCATTCTGTTTTCTTTCTACAAGCATTTTTTCCATTATCAATTTTTATTATATATTAGTACAGTATATCTGACTAATGGATCTCTCAAAATAATCTCACTGATGGGAAATTGTTCGGCCTTCGACAATGGAACTCAAGTTCCCACCTACTCTTATAGTGAGAATACTCAAAATGATGTATTCTAAGTTTCCATTATGTTTTTTGTTTTTCCTTCTACAACCATCCACTTTTTCTATACTCTATATGTGTTGGTTCTCCTTCTATACTAGTACTAGTAGAAAAATATATCCCACTGACATATCAAAACAAAAATCTCGCTAATTGCAAAATGTCTCCTTATTTGGTGATGGAATAAATAACGCTTACGTTTAATTCACGATGAATGTGTTTTCAAATTAGCACATCGAAAACACTATTCAATAATAGACCACATGTCTTTCTTCGAAGCTTCTTACACTAGTAGGGCGTTGGGTTGTCTTGTCCAATGCGGTTTTGGTTGGCTTGACATGAGACGATCATGGGTCTGCGTCTAAAGAGTGTAGTCTTGATTGTATAGTCCTTTGTTTCTCTGATAGTAGCAATTTTGACATGACGAAGAAGACCATGAAGCGGGTGATGTTTTGCCTCGATGGTTCCCGTGGGTTCCCGTCCTCTATGTCGAGTGACCCATTACTTCGATCTTTCCTTTTTGTATCTCTTTATGGTTTGTTTGTTTCTCTTTCCTATTTTTGTTTTCCCTTTTTGTTTTTCCTTCTACAACCATCCATTTTTTTCTCTAGTCTATATGTGTTGGTTTTCCTTCTAAACTAGTAGTACAATATATATCTCACTAATGTTTTCCTTTTTATGTTTTCCTTGTATAAGCATCTTTTTTTTCTAATGCCTATATGTATTTTTTTTCTTCCATATTTAATACACTAATAGGCCCCTCAAGAAAATAAAGGTCTCCTTGATCATCCTTCAACGAAGTCTCCTTGTTCAACCTTCGACGATGGAACTCAAGTCCCCACCTACTCTTATATGTTTACTAATTCTCGACGAATATGTGATTCCAAATTAGACTTTTCAACATATGGCTACATGTCTTCTTTCATATTTGCTTATGCCAAAAAGGTCCATTGGGTTGTCTTGTCCGATACGGTTCTGGTTGGCTGGAAGGCGAGGCGGATCATGAGTTTGTGTCTCGTGTCAAATGTGTCGTCTTCACAGTACGTTCATTTATTTCTTTGTTAGTTGCAATGTTGACACGACGAAAAAGATCATGATGCTGGTGGTGTTTTGGCTTGATGGTTCACGTCATCTATGTCGAGTGACTCATTGTTCCGATTGTTCCTCACGTCTGGCATTCCAACTTTTTTTTTCTGAAAGGTGATTGGAAACTTGAAAGCGAGGATAAGTTGTGTCATGGGTCATGTAGGGCGGATAGGGAGAGAGGTGGCAAGCCCATACATATAAGCGTGTGGTTCAGTGTGTGGGCCCAACCATGCATGTCTTGTTTTGCCTAGATTTGGTTGTTCCTTGATTCATTATGTCGTTTGTGTGACATGCTTTCTTGACACTTTCATGTACGTGAGTTTTATTTCCATCTTCTATTTTCCTTTTTGTTATCCTTCTACAAGCATATTTTCCCCGTATTTCTTTTTCTATTTCTTAATGTTTATTTGTTTTTACTCTCCTTTTCCATTTTCCATTCTGTTTTCTTTCTACAAGCATTTTTTCCATTATCAATTTTTATTATATATTAGTACAGTATATCTGACTAATGGATCCCTCAAAATAATCTCAGTGATGG
The DNA here is from genome assembly GCA_011799875.1 of Thinopyrum elongatum. NCBI lineage: Eukaryota > Viridiplantae > Streptophyta > Magnoliopsida > Poales > Poaceae > Thinopyrum > Thinopyrum elongatum. Next base: position 542,800,667 of record CM022297.1, read on the forward strand.
GAAATTGTTCGGCCTTCGACAATGGAACTCAAGTTCCCACCTACTCTTATAGTGAGAATACTCAAAATGATGTATTCTAAGTTTCCATTATGTTTTTTTGTTTTTCCTTCTACAACCAGCCACTTTTTCTCTACTCTATATGTGTTGGTTCTCCTTCTATACTAGTACTAGCAGAAAAATATATCCCACTGACGTATCAAAACAAAAATCTCGCTAATTGCAAAATGTCTCCTTATTCGGTGATGGAATAAATCACGCTTACGTTTAATTCACGATGAATGTGTTTTCAAATTAGCACAACGAAAACACTATTCAATAATAGACCACATGTCTTTCTTCGAAGCTTCTTACACTAGTAGGGCATTGGGTTGTCTTGTCCAATGCGGTTTTGGTTGGCTTGACATGAGACGATCATGGGTCTGCGTCTAAAGAGTGTAGTCTTGATTGTACAGTCCTTTGTTTCTCTGATAGTAGCAATTTTGACATGACGAAGAAGACCATGAAGCGGGTGATGTTTTGCCTCGATGGTTCCCGTGGGTTCCCGTCCTCTATGTCGAGTGACCCATTACTTCGATCTTTCCTTTTTGTATCTCTTTATGGTTTGTTTGTTTCTCTTTCCTATTTTTGTTTTCCCTTTTTGTTTTTCCTTCTACAACCATCCATTTTTTTCTCTAGTCTATATGTGTTGGTTTTCCTTCTAAACTAGTAGTACAATATATATTTCACTATTGTTTTCCTTTTTATGTTTTCCTTGTATAAGCATCTTTTTTTTCTAATGCCTATATGTATTTTTTTCTTCCATATTTAATACACTAATAGGCCCCTCAAGAAAATAAAGGTCTCCTTGATCATCCTTCAACGAAGTCTCCTTGTTCAACCTTCGACGATGGAACTCAAATCCCCACCTACTCTTATATGTTTACTAATTCTCGACGAATATGTGATTCCAAATTAGACTTTTCAACTGATGGCTACATGTCTTCTTTCATATTTTCTTATGCCAAAAAGGTCCATTGGGTTGTCTTGTCCGATACGGTTCTGGTTGGTTGGCTGGAAGGCGAGGCGGATCATGAGTTTGTGTCTCGTGTCAAATGTGTCGTCTTCACAGTACGTTCATTTATTTCTTTGTTAGTTGCAATGTTGACACGACGAAAAAGATCATGATGCTGGTGGTGTTTTGGCTTGATGGTTCACGTCATCTATGTCGAGTGACTCATTGTTCCGATTGTTCCTCACGTCTGGCATTCCAACTTTGTTTTTCTGAAAGGCGATTGGAAACTTGAAAGCCAGGATAAGTTGTGTCATGGGTCATGTAGGGCGGATAGGGAGAGAGGTGGCGAGCCCATACATATAAGCGTGTGGTTCAGTGTGTGGGCCCAACCATGCATGTCTTGTTTTGCCTAGATTTGGTTGTTCCTTGATTCATTATGTCGTTTGTGTGACATGCTTTCTTGACACTTTCATGTAAGTGAGTTTTATTTCCATCTTCTATTTTCCTTTTTGTTATCCTTCTACAAGCATATTTTCCCCTTATTTCTTTTTCTATTTCTTAATGTTTATTTGTTTTTACTCTCCTTTTCCATTTTCCATTCTGTTTTCTTTCTACAAGCATTTTTTTCATTATCAATTTTTATTATATATTAGTACAGTATATCTGACTAATGGATCCCTCAAAATAATCTCAGTGATGGGAAATTGTTCGGCCTTCGACAATGGAACTCAAGTTCCCACCTACTCTTATAGTGAGAATACTCAAAATGATGTATTCTAAGTTTCCATTATGTTTTTTTGTTTTTCCTTCTACAACCAGCCACTTTTTCTCTACTCTATATGTGTTGGTTCTCCTTCTATACTAGTACTAGCAGAAAAATATATCCCACTGACGTATCAAAACAAAAATCTCTCTAATTGCAAAATGTCTCCTTATTCGGTGATGAAATAAATCACGCTTACGTTTAATTCACGATGAATGTGTTTTCAAATTAGCACAACGAAAACACTATTCAATAATAGACCACATGTCTTTCTTCGAAGCTTCTTACACTAGTAGGGAATTGGGTTGTCTTGTCCAATGAGGTTTTGGTTGGCTTGACATGAGACGATCATGGGTCTGCGTCTAAAGAGTGTAGTCTTGATTGTACAGTCCTTTGTTTCTCTGATAGTAGCAATTTTGACATGACAAGAAGACCATGAAGCGGGTGATGTTTTACCTCGATGGTTCCCGTCCTATATGTCGAGTGACCCATTACTTCGATCTTTCCTTTTTGTATCTCTTTATGGTTTGTTTGTTTCTCTTTCCTATTTTTGTTTTCCTTTTTTGTTTTTCCTTCTACAACCATCCATTTTTTTCTCTAGTCTATATGTGTTGGTTTTCCTTCTAAACTAGTAGTACAATATATATCTCACTATTTTTTTTCTTTTTATGTTTTCCTTGTACAAGCATCTTTTTTTTCTAATGCATATATGTATTTTTTTTCTTCCATATTTAATACACTAATAGACCCCTCAAGAAAATAAAGGTCTCCTTCATCATCCTTCAACGAAGTCTCCTTGTTCAACCTTCGACGATGGAACTCAAGTCCCCACCTACTCTTATATGTTTACTAATTCTCGACGAATATGTGATTCCAAATTAGACTTTTCAACTGATGGCTACATGTCTTCTTTCATATTTGCTTATGCCAAAAAGGTCCATTGGGTTGTCTTGTCCGATACGGTTCTGGTTGGTTGGCTGGAAGGCGAGGCGGATCATGAGTTTGTGTCTCGTGTCAAATGTGTCGTCTTCACAGTACGTTCATTTATTTCTTTGTTAGTTGCAATGTTGACACGACGAAAAAGATCATGGTGCTGGTGGTGTTTTGGCTTGATGGTTCACGTCATCTATGTCGAGTGACTCATTGTTCCGATTGTTCCTCACGTCTGGCATTCCAACTTTTTTCTAAAAGGCGATTGGAAACTTGAAAGCCAGGATAAGTTGTGTCATGGGTCATGTAGGGCGGATAGGGAGAGAGGTGGCGAGCCCATCCATATAAGCGTCTGGTTGAGTGTGTAGGCTCACCCATGCACAGTGGCGGAGCCAGGAAAATCAAATTGGGAGGGTCAAACGTTGCTAAACCTTGTTTGGGAGGGCCAGATCATTAAAATGCATTGTTTTAACAGCAAAAAAGTCAATGTTTACACTAGTATTAGGCCTAAACCAGTGACATTAGGGGGGGCCAGGGCCCCTTCTGGTCCCCCCTGTCTCTGCTACTGCCCATGCATGTCTTGTTTTGCCTAGATTTGGTTGTTCCTTCATTCATTTTGTCGTTCGCGTAACATGCTTTCTCGACACTTTCCTGTACGTGCGTTTTATTTCCATCTTCTGTTCCTTTTTGTTATCCTTCTACAAGCATACCTTGTTTCCTTATTTATTTTTCTATTTCTTAATGTTTATTTAGCTTTACTTTCCTTTTCCATTTTCCATTCCGTTTTCTTTCTACAAGCATTTTTTCCATTATTAATTTGTATTCTATATTAGTACAAATATATCTCACAAATGGATCCGTCAAAATAATCTCACTAATGGGAAATTGTTCGGCCTTCGACAATGAAACTCAAGTTCCCATCTATACTCTTATAGTGAGAATACTCAAAATGATGTAGTCTCATTTTCCATTATGTTTTCATTTTTTGTTTTTTCTTCTACAACCATCCATTTTTTTTCTCTATTCTATATGTGTTGGTTCTCCTTCTACACTGGTACTAGTAGAAAAATATATCCCACTAACGGATCAAAACGAAAACCTCGCTAATGCATTATGTCTCCTTGTTCGCCGATGGAATACATCACGCTTACGTTTAATTTGCACCGAATATGTTTTAAATTAGCACGCGAAAATACTGTTTGATAATAGACCGGATGTCTTTCTTCGAAGCTTCTTACACTAGTAGGGCATTGGGTTGTCTTGTCCAATGTGGTTTTGGTTGGCTGGGATGTGAGACAGATCATGGGTCTGGGTCTCAAGTGTCTAGTTTTGGTCGTATGGTCCTTTTTTCTTTGCTAATAGCAATTTTGACATGACAAAGAAGACCATGAAGTGTGGTGATGTTTCGCCTGGATGGTTCCCGTCCTCTATGTCGAGTGACTCATTGTTTTGATTGTTCCTCACGTCTGGCATTTCCAACTTTTTTCTGAAAGGTGATTGGAAACTTGAAAGCCAGGATAGCTTGTGTTGGTCATGTCGGGCGGATAGGGAGGGAGGTGGCGAGCCTATCCATATAAGCGTGTGGTTGAGTGTGTGGGCCCACCAATGTATGTCTTGTTTTGCCTAAATTTGGTTGTTCCTTGATTCATTTTGTCGTTCGCGTGACATGCTTTCCCGCGGTACAACCTGTTCCTCCCACAGCAGCCCCAACATGCACAGGAGGTTGTGGCGGCCATGACCGCGGCGAACCCCAACTTCACCACGGAGCAGCGTGCAATCTACGAGGTCATCCGCGCTCAAGCCGCCGCTCGCCAGGAAGCGGCCGCCGCGGACGCAGCTACAGCGATCGCGGACGAGAGCAACGCCAGTTGCGCCCACCACTCCATTTATTTAGGATAAAGCGCATAAACATATAATCCATTTAAGAACCGTTCCACAAACGACAATGTATCGTTCTTTGGTGGTCTTTGTCCCTGGCACTTGGAATGGCGCGAAATAAGCCGGAATAAAGCATGATATAGATGGTTCCAGCGAGAGGTTTCAAGATTTGGATATCCTGGTTCATTTCTTCAGCCCGTCGGAGTTGCCTTCGTGTTTTTCAACTAAAATTGACTTCAAGACAATTAACATCAGTCGATTTTAATAATCGGATAATGTCTTGGGGGAGTATTGTCTTTAACAATGGGCACACAAGACCGACTATTTGAAAGTTGCCTTCAAGATAATTAACACCTGTCGATTTTACCAACCGTTGGAGTGGAACAACGTGGTGCAAAAATATAGACAGGTGACTGGCGACAGAAGACTCTCTCTATACTGATCGTGCATACTACTTGTGTAGAGGAACGTCAGCCGTTACGACCGAACGTGCGTGCTCCTGGAAACGCGCAGGACACACGGCGACACGAGGCCCACGGGCAGTCGGTACGTGCACCTTTTTTAGGATTATTTTATAGTAAAATAATGGCACTACGCGCCGAGATGATGATCAGTGTTCTAGTAGTTCAGTGACACGGCTAATCAAGGCTTTGACACCATCATATGATTGATTAGTAGTACTCCCGCTACTAGTAGTTCCGGCCAGGTTGGGATAGCTCCGGCATGAACATCGATTATTGTAATCGATTATTATAATGTGTAGTACTGATTTGCTTCTCTACCCCAGACAGCGGCAGCTCCAGGGGAGTACGTTTTGCTGCTCATCCTTTTGTCCCTTCCCAAGTCAACTCCAGCTCTATTCTGTCTTCCAGGGTACCAATTCATCCGCAGCTCCAAGGGTCCTGAGGCTAACTCCACCCCAAACGGACGTTCCTTATGTCCGGATTTCGTTTGTTTGGAGATGACAATGGGGTCGTGTCCGTCCGGATTCGTGGATGCGGCGGCCGTGCACCCAACGCGCAGCCGTTTTCCAGCCGCATCTTGTCCCCGTGCCATGCAAAAGTGAGAAACAGAGGATTTAAAGTCGCGGCCGCGGTTCGCACTAGTTCACGTCGGCCGGCAACACAGCCGGCGGCCTACAGTCTAACGCCGGCAACACAGCCGGCGGCCTACAGTCTAATGCCGGCAACACAGCCAGTGGGTGGCATAGGAGCCAGCCTTCAAAATGACATGTTTCACGCCGGCAACAAAGCCAGCGGCCGGCACAGGAGCCAGCCTTCAGAATGGACAAGTTTTGTCGCCGGCAACAAAGCCGGCGTCCGGCACAGGAGCCAGCCTTCAAAAGAGACAAGTTTTGTCGCCGGCAACAAAGCCAGCGGCCGGCACAGGAGGCAGCCTTCAAAAAGGACCGCCATCGCGACCATCGCGGCCGAGGTCTCACCTAGATCATGCCGTCGCGGGCGAACATCTCCTTCTGCCGGTTCGTGAACCAAGCCTTTCTCTCCGGTGACATGTTGTTCTTGTCGACGATCATGATCGCTAGTGCCACCTCATTGGCTTTTGTGTCGGCATTGGTGGCCTCGATCTCTAGATTCCTGAGTTGAGCAGCCTCCTCGATGTCAAGCTTCCTCTTCTTCACGGCCTCCTCCATGTCAAGCTTCTTCGTTCGAAGATCTAGGTATATCTTCATTTGTTCCTCCTTCCCTTTGCTCTTCCTCTCCTCCCGCATTTCCTTTTGGCTCATCATATCCTCCAAAGTTCCTTGCAAGGCTATAGAAGACGCATCACGCTTCTCGCCGGACTTCGAGCTTGTCTTGCCCCTCGGCCTTTTGAGCACGTCTCCTGCATCAGCCTCGGCCGCCTCCTTCTCTCCTCTCTTCTTCCTACGAGCATTGTATTGGCCCTTGAACTTGGGGCAATCTTTGATGAGCAACCAACAATGCGTGAGAGTGAATGACTTGTCTTTGTGTCGGGCCTTGAAGGCTTCCAAAGATTGGAATGCCTACACAATCAAACATGCGGCCACAATTGTAACATGAAAGGACATATAATGCATGAAACTTAAATGGCATGCCGACATGAATGGACGCATGATGGAAAAGAGAGAGGTTCACACCGAGTCACCAAGGCCTATGCCGCTCACGGGACGGGCTTTGACGCTCTCAAGCACGGCACAATATTTGTTGCATTCTTGTTGGATCTTGGCCGATTTCCTTCCAACTCTCGCAAATCAAAGTGTCCTCAGCTTGGCTATATGATCCTGTGCGAATGCTCTTCCTCCTCTTTTGTGCTTCGGCCTTTTGGGTGAGCTCGTCGATGAAACACAATGGCTTCGCGGAAATGTCGACCTCTTCTTCTTCGTCTTCACAATACAAGTCATCGTCTTCATGCCACGAGTTGCCATGGTCGTCCTCATCATCATAAACATCATGGCCGCCGAACTGAGAGTCATCATAGGTACCACGGCCATCCTGGTTTTGGGTCGCGTCGGCATCAAAAGGTTGCTCTTGGCCGTCGGCGTGGAACGCCTCACCACGGCCCTCGAAGATGACGTTCTGCATGAACGAGGAGTAGTAAGGGTCGTCGACCATCGACGTCTGCCTAGGCGGTGGCATATCGCTGAACAGCTTTCGGGCGCCGACAATGTTAGCCGACTCGAACGACCGGGACTGCTTTCTTTGCACGCTGTCTTCACAATGGCCAGCGCCACTGTACCCCGGCGTGATGTTGAGGTCGATGACGCCCGCGGGCGTGGTCGGATCGACCACCATGCAGTCCGGTGACGTAGAGAATCGCGTCTGCCCATGGCCGTGCGGTGGCGGAGCACGAAAATCCGGCGTGCCGTGTGAGACGGACGAGCTCGGGGAACGGTGCTGCGGCGGTCGATGGGCCGATGAGCATGTGCTGGCCGCGGCCATGGCAGCGGTCGAGAGATTGGCTGGCGTGGGACGGGCCATACCCATCATGAGGAGGGCGTGTGCCTTGGAGACGATGGACTCCTTGTCGTCGATGTCGGCCTGGTGCTGCATTGCACGCCGCAGGGCACACTCGGAAGCGTACTACGCGGCGGCCTTCTTCTCCTTTTCCACAGCTCGCTGGTCCATCCTCTTGGCCGATTCCTTGTCGAGCTTGGCGGCCTCCGCCGGCGTGAGCTCCGACCGAGGCTTCTTCTTCACAGGCTTCTTCTTCGCAGGCTTCGCCATGGGCCGGGTGGCAGGTGGTGGGTTGCCGGGATTCGTGTCGTCGGCCATGGTGGATGGAGGGAGGAGGAAGACCGGGGCGCGGGAGAGTGGAGGGCGGTGCGCGGGAGGGTTTTGGAGGAAAGGGAGGGAAAGTGGCCGGTTGTGCCATCGGGCGGGCCAGGGAAGGACAAGGGCGCGCGTCCCGCCCGTCCGCGCGCTGTCCATTCGGCCGTAAACTCAACTCAAACTTGAGTCTGGAATGGGTCGAAAGCGGACAGAAAACTTAAGGCCTGCTGTGTCCGTTTACCTCCAAACGGACGCGGGCGGACAGGATGAGGTCGCGCGTTGGAGTTGGCCTGACTGCCCCTTGGCCCTGGCACTAAGGGCGCCGATCCGTCGGACCATACAAAGCTCACCACCATGAACCACCACAGGAACGTGACGATCTAGGAAGAAGGGACTCCATCTCCGAGAACGACCAATGATGCACCACCACATGCCAAGAAAACCGTCGCCTTCACCCATGAACCACACCCACCATGATCATCAGGCCTCCCCGAACGACGCCCGCCCGCCCTACAAGAAGGAACATCACCATCTCTCAACGTTTGCTGGGGGTTCGTTGCTTCAGAAAACAAAGATCGTTGCATGACGTTGTTGTGATGACATGCACCGCAACTGAGCCGTACGTACGTACGCATGGATGTTCACACCGCTGGTTCAGCGTTCACATGCATACCTCCACCACCACGTTGACATGAGCCCATTGCCCCATTCAGAATATCCTTAACGAAAAAGAGTTCACCGAATAGAATATCCACTCCAATAGTTATAAACTGTCTCCATCCAGAATTAGTTGTTTCATCTTCACATGTGCTATGTGCTGAGTTAATAAATAAGTTGCATGCATGCTACTCCGAGGGACACGCTGATGAACTCGATCGCCCCCCCCCCCCCCCCCTCCCCCCCCAAAAAAAATTGTGGTATACTTTATAACAGAAATGTTCTAAGAGCATCGCCGACTCGTAAATTCCCTCCGGCATCCATCCACAGATATGCGGGACCAGTCAGCGGACACTGATGTCGAGGCCGTCATCAAATGATATCCTTTATATGTCCGCTAGTAAAGGGCAATTTGAAATTCAAATAAAAGTGCGATCCATAGCGCACACCGAATCACATCAAAAAGAGACAATTATGCTTAAGTTTTTACATGCCCAGCCAGAAAAGAATATCCGTCCGGCAGTCCGTGCAAAAAATTGAGAATTTTTGCCCTGTCGGACTGGCAATCCGACCCTCCGTCCCGCTCAAGGTGCCGTCGCCGTCGCGTATGTAGCCACGGCCTCCGCCTCCTCCCTCCTCCTTGTCCGCGGTCTGGTCCCCGTCGTAGGCCGGCTCCCCCGCTTTAGGCATACACGCGAACAGCGTGCTGGCACCCATCTGCTCCCCGCTCGCCGTCCGCGCCTAGATAAGCTGAGGCCAAGAACACTTCGAGAAGAGCAACGGCGCTGCGTTGACATCAACGATGAATGACATGGTGTCAGCTGCCGGAGACTGCCTACCCAGCTGCTTGTTGCGTAGAAGTACATAGCCTTGTAATGCTCCGGCCATGGCGGTGTCTGTACGGTTGGCGACACCATTTGCGCAACGCGACCACTATCTCCACCTCGTCCGCGAACAGCACGCCTGTTGGCACATCCGCCACCAGCGCCCCACTTCTTGATGGTCTCCTCATTTGCGGCTTTCGCTTCGGCGCGGCGATTTTTGCCGCGTCGCCGAGTTAATGTTCCGGGCGAGCGCGATGTTCTGATCCTGCAACATCTCCACCACGTCCTCCATCTCCAGCAGGCTCTCCTCCAGTTCCATGCGGCGGCTGCGGGAGGGAAAAAAAGAGTGGGATGAAAGGGTGCGAATTGGGTGGGGACCGGTGGGATGGAAGAACACAATGAGGATTTTTACGCCGAAACAGGGCGGGAAACTACAAAAGCGCGGGCTCCATCCGCCTTTTGGGTGGGCCGGGGGTGTCGGAGTCCTACCCTACGTGGTCTGGGACGGCAAATTTTCGTGTTTTGACCCTTTTCTGAAAGTTAATCGAGATCTAACCTCAGTTTGTAAAAATTTCAGAATCTGACCCTTTTGCTACCGCCACAGTCCTTGACGGTAGGGTTACATAGTCTACCGCCAAAGTCAGTGGCGGTAAACTTAACTGCACCGTCATGGCACGTTTGACGTGTAAAAAACTCTACCGCCAAGGACTTTGACGGTATGGTGTGTAACCTTACCGCCACAGTTGTTGGCGGTAGGCTTATAGCAGATATACGCCAAGCTGGGCAGCACCACATGTATCCTAGCTCACCGTTTGAGTCAATTTGTTGTTTGATTCACATGCATGCGTGCATTCACTGGCTTATACTAGCAGATAGTATATCCTAGCTCACCCTCTGTATCTGGACACATGTAGCAGTAACTTTTCAGACTAGCCCGTGCAGTCAATGCCCTGCCGCTGCATGCATGTAGTCTATGTCCTTTCATTGTTTAAGTGTGTGTGAGGCCAAAGGAAAAAGACAAATGCATGAAGTAATAGATGCATGTGCATGGAGAGAGAATGAGACATAGCGAGTGCACATTTTCATAAGTGGTGTGCATGTCACCAGCCACATGCTAAGGGCAGTCTAAAAGATTGACATGACATAAAACTAGACTAGGACATATATGTGGTCTAGACTTGGATATGGTGCCAGAGAGAGAGAGAGAGAGAGAGAAGTGCTCGCATGCATATTGCAATAACGAATGTGCTTACCGCCAAGAGCACGACGGTAGGGTTAGACAGCCTACCGCCACATGCTCCGGCGGTAGGACCATAGGGTTTGGCAGTAGGGTATTGTATATGTTTAACGATCGTGACAGCATAGTTAAGTCCTACCGCCAAGAATAATGACGGTAGCATGTGTTACCTTACTGCCAGACACTACGGCGGTAGGAAAAAATCCTGAAATTTTTTCGAACTAGTGTTAGATCCGGATGAACTTTATCAAAAGGATCAAAACACGAAAATCGGCCGGTCTGGACCGCCACCCCCTCCCACCCCCACCATTAGTTCCAGTTTGTCGGAAAAACATGGCCTATGTTAGTAAGCTGCATGCATGCTTCTCCGAGGGACACGCTGCACGTCCAGTACTAGTACGGCTGCCGCCGGCGAAGTTCTCTCTGCGCATGTTTACATGCATGCCGATCGTCTCGATCCGGCCAGCCGGAGATGGGAGGCTAGCTGGTGTCACTCACTCCCAGTGTCTCCCCCTGCCGCCTTAATTATTGCCGGAGCTAGCCCCGACAGGGGACAGTAGAATGACGTCGTGCGGCTGGGTAGCTAGCTCCGGCGCGCATGTCGAGCGCCGGCCACTGTGGCCGGTAGGCGGATGCAAGCGGAAGAGATCCAACTATGCGTGCATTGCCGGCAGTTGACAAGCTGAGATGTCGCACACGTACGGCGGTCTGGTGAACAGCAGAGCATGCATGCCCTCCGCCGTCGTTGAGCTGCCCGACGGTGGGCACGACCGCTCCCATACCGTGCGCGCATAGACTCATCACGCCGTGCGTGTGACATGGATATCCTATCTCCACGTTTCTGTCTTTCATTTTTGTTTTCATTCTACTAGCATTTTTTCAAGTGTACATGCGCTAATTTTCAATCTATATTAGTACAAAATCTATATCTTACTAACGGATCCCTCAGGGAAAAAATCTCACTAATGCGAGATGTCTCCATGTTCGACCATGGAAAATTAAACTCCAGTCCCCGCCTACTCTTATATGTTTATTAATTCGATGAATATGTGATTTCTAATTAAACTTTTCAACAGATGGCTACATGTCATTCTTCATATTTGCTTGTGCCAAACGGTCTATTGGGCTGTCTTGTCTCATGCAATTTTGGTTGGCCGGAGATTTATTTATTTATTTGTTCGTTGAAATGTTGACACGAAGAAGAAGAAATGTTAGGTGGTGCGTTGGCTCGATGGTTGCCGCCCTCTATGTCGGGTGACCCATCCATTTTGATCGTTGCTCACATCTGGCCCCTCAACTTTTTTGCCGAACGGTCGTTGGAATTATGAAAGCAAAGATTAGGTGTGTCATATGTTGTATAGCGAGAGAGGTGGCGAGGCCATCCATATAGGCGTGTGGTTGAGTTCGTTTGTTCCTTCTCTAGACTGTTCCTTGTTTCATTCTACCGCTCAGCACTACTCTATCTCGGTGGTTTATTTTCTTTTTCTATTTCCGTTTCTTTATCCTTCTACAAGCATCCTTTTTTCCTTATTTCTTCTTCTATTTCTTTATGTTTTTTGGGTCTGTTTTCCTTTCTTGTTTTCCATTTTTTTGGGGGCATTTTGTTTCATTCTACACGCATATTTTTTTTCTGGTGTATATGTTAGTTTCCTTCTATATTGGTATACTATATCTCACTAATGGATCCCTAAAAAAATACCACTAATGGGAAATGTCTCCATGTTCAGGCTTCGAAAATGGAACTTAAGTCCCCACCTCCTCTTATATGTTTAATGCACGACGAATATATGATTCCAAATTAGACTTTCTAACAGGTGGCTACATGTCCTTTCTCATATTTGCTTATGCCAAAAGGTCTTTTGGGTTGTCTTGTCCGATGCGGTTTTGGTTGGCCGGAAGGCGAGGCGGATCATGGGTCTGCGTCTCCTGTCAAGTGAGTTGTCTTCGTATCATGTTCATTTATTTCTTTATTACAGCAATGTTGACACAACGACGAAGACTACGATGGGGGTGGGGTTTTGGCTCGATAGTTCCCGTCATCTATGTCGAGTGACCCATTCCAATTGTTCCTCACGTCTGGCATTCCAACTTTGTGCCCAAAAAAGTGATTGGAAACTTGAAAACCAGGATAAGGTGTGTCATGGGTCATGTAGGACGGTAGGGAGAGAGGTGGCAAGGCCATCCATATAAGCATGTGGGCCCACCCATCCATGTCTTGTTTTTCCTAGGTTTGGTTCTTCCTTGATTATTTTCTATCATTCGCATGACATGCTTTCCCAACACTTTTCTGTACATGAGTTTTATTTCCATTTTTCTGTTTTTGTTTTTCTTATCCTTCTACAAGCATACTTCTTCCCTTATTGCTTTTTCTATTTCTTAAAGTTTATTTGGTTTCACTTTCCTTTTCCATTTTCCATTATGTTTACTATATACAACCATTATTTTATTGTTAATTTTTATTCTATAATACTATAGTATATCTCACTAATGGATCCCTCAAAAAACTCTCACTAATGGGAAATTGTTCGGCCTTCGACAATGGAACTCAAGTTCCCACCTTCTCTTATATGTTTAATTCACGACGAATATGTGTTTCCAAATTAGGGGAGAGAGAGAGAGAGAGAGAGAGAGAGAGAGAGAGAGAGAGAGAGAGAGGCAAGAGGTAGCTGGGAGGAGGAAGAACCCCCTCCTTTTCTAGTGTATCTCCAAATCCAACCGTTATGTGCAGATATGCACAGGGACGGTACAATCGCTAGGGGCAGCGGTATAACCGCCCAAGGTAGAGACACATGGCTGCAGTACCAGGGCAGTACAACCGCCTGGAGTACCGGTTTTACCGGTTATTATGCAAATAACTAGAATGACCGTTCAGCCACCGCCTGTGCCGCTCCTCAAACCCGAGAGAAATCACCCTGCTCGCGGTAGTTGAAGTAGTATAGAGGCCTGTACAACCGCCCAGAAGATGTCCTCCGGTAGCTGCTAAGTCCAGGGCAGAACAACCGTGTGGGATACCAGTAATACCAGTTAAAAGACGATTAACCAGAATTATCGGACAGCCACCGGTGGAGTACCATTGCCAGACCCGAGGGAAATCAACCCTCAGGCGCTGATTGATCCTATGCAAGGGCCAGTAGTACCGTTTGCACAAGGAGCGGTACAACCGCTATTGCGCGCAGTACAACCGCAATCACCTGCGGTACAACCCCTCTAGGGCAGTTTTTCTGCTTACATTAGATAGGAGGCTCTCTCCTCGAAACGGAAGGCTATATGGTGGGTGCAATATGAATTTGTGTACGTGTTTGATTCCATCGTACCTTCCGATGCAAACCCCTCTTAATAGTATGGATTTCGTACGACCAAAGAAATTAAACGCATTGGAAATGCCGTCTTCGCTCTTTTCAGGCGGAGGGGTGCCCAACTGTCTTGTGCCTAGTAAAGTATACCTACGTAGCTTAGGCACACAGTCCACAAATTGCTTTGTCATCAACACCAAAACACTTAAGGCGGGAAATGCCCTTTCAATAATGTATCCTTGTTAGGCCTTCAGCGATGGAACCAAAGTCCCCACCTATTTTTCGAGATCAAGCATGCTTATGTTTAATTCACGATGAATATGTGTTTTCTAATCAGCGCAACGAAAAGAATGTTCAATAAAAGACTAGATGCTTTACTTCATAGCTTCTTATGCCAACTGGTCTATCATATTACCTTGTCCAATGCAGTTTTTGGTGGTCGCGGGGTGAGACGGGCCATGGGTCTACGTCTCATTGTAAGAGTGTAGTCTTGGTCTTATCTTCCTTTATTAATATGCTAGTAGTAATGTTGACACGGCGAAGAATACCATGATGCGAGTGGTGTATTGTCTTGATGGTTCCCGTTCTCAATGTCAAGTGACCCATTGTTCCAACTGTTCTTCCCGTTTGGCACTCCAACTTTGTTAACGTGATTGGAATTATGAAAGCCAATATGAGGTATGGTATAGGTCGTGTAGGATCGATTTGTAGAGTTGTGGTGAGGCCCTCCATATAGGTGTATGGTTGAGCCCGTCGGTCCTTCCATCCATGTCTAGGCTGGCCTAGGTTTGGTTGTTTTCTTGATTTCTTCTCTCTTTCGTTGGACACGCTTTTTCAACACGTTTCCACCATGTTCTAATTACATTTTTGTTTTTAAGTTTTTTGTTTTCCTTCTAGTGTTTTGTTCGATTTATCTTGTTTTATCTCTATGTTAGCCAACCGTTGAAAAGTACCTCCTTGTCGTATGCTATGATGGCCAAACTCGTGTGCCCACCAATCCATTTAGGATAAAGTGCATAAACATATAATCCCTTTTAGAACCATTCCACAAATGACTATGCATCATTCGTTGGTGGCCTTTGTCCCTGGCATTTGGAACGGCGAAATAAGCTGGAATAATAAAGCATGCTATAGATGGTTCCAGCGAGAGGTTTTAAGATTTGGAGGACTTGATTCAGTTCTTCAACCTGTCGGAGTTGTCTATGTGTTTTCCAACTAAAATGGACTTGAACCCAACCGCGGTGCATAACCGGATATTTTATCTTTTTCTTTGTGAATAATAATCGGATCTTGCCTGGGGGAGTATTGTCTTTAACAATGTGCACACAAGGCCGACTATTTGAAAGTTGCCTTCAAGACAATTAACATCAGTCGATTTTAGCAACCGTTGGAGTGGAATCCAAAGTGGTTCAAAATTATATAGACAGGTGACGTGGAATCCAAAGTGGTTCAAAATTATATAGACAGATAAGGTGTGTCTGACGGACGCTGCGTCCGTCGCCGCTTGGCGCCGGTCCGGCTCGCCGCCCAAGATGAAATCAGGCTATTTAAGCCGCCCGGCGTCCCGCAACCCTAACCCATCCCCCTCCCCCCTCTCCGCGCCGCCAGTCCCATCCACCTCCTCCCTCTCCCGCTCCGGCGCTCTGCCCACGGTCGGATACTGCGCCCACGCTCCGGCACTCCGCCATGGCCCGGAGCACAAATCAAATACTATGCCATCTTGACGCCGGAGCGCCGCTACGAGATCCAGCAATAGATCCGGGCGAGGGAAGCCGCGCGCGCCGCCCGCATCGCTGTCGGGCTGCCTCCGGACTCGGCGGAGCCGAGGGAAGAGGAGGAGCATGTAACATCCCCAGATCCTCACCCTGTTGATAAGCTCATTAGACTGCCATGTCATCATGATCATCTTCAAAAATTGCATTAGGAAATAATTCAACCTTAATTCAAAATTCAAAATGCAAGTCAAATAATTATTTCTTCAAACAGCAAAACAAAATTGTTCACCATATTGCAAATAATCCAAAAACAATTATAAAATTGGAGACCAACCTCATAAATGTTCCCAAAATGCCCTGGACATTAAAACATTAGTCCAGCAGCTTATAACTTGTCCTTTTTAATTTCTAATAATACCTAACCTATTCCTTATGCCTCCAAAATAATTTTGGCAGTGCATTATAATGCCCTGGAATTTATGGGCCAAGTTCCATAATTTTTCTAAGATACCTGGATGCTCAAACAAATCCATTTTCTTCTCTGTTAATTAGCTAAAAGAGAAAATGACAGAAAAGGAAAAGTGGCAGAAACTTACTGGCTACTGGGCCGAGCTGGCCCAGCCCACCTCACTTACCCGCTCCCGTCGCCGTGTCGCCGTCCCCATGGTCACCGCGAGCTCCTCCGGCCGCTGGTCGACACCGCGACGCCGTGGGCGCCTGGGGGAGGATAAGACCGAGGCCATCCATCTCCCCTGGCTCTCCCTCATCACTCCTCCCCCTCCCACGCGTCCCCCTCACCTCGTTTACCCCCCTCCTTAGATCGGCCGAGCACGCTCGCGGCAGAGCCTCGTCGTTGCCATGGCCTCCGACCACCCCGTGTTGCCTGCTGGGGTCCAGGAGCTCCGTGGAGCTCCTCTACTCTGACTGCGCGCCTTCGTTCGACCGAAGCCGCACCACGTTGCCGCCTTGCCCTTCTTCTTCAACCTCGGGCACCGAAGCCGCAACCGCTGATTCGTCGCCGTCCGGCCCTCCCCGAGCCAACTGAGCTACTGCGCGACATCGCTGTGAGCACGCACTCCCTTCCCCTCTGTTTCCTCGCTGCTTCCACGCTCGTAGCCGTTCCCGCCATTTTCGCCCGAGCTTTGCTCCGCCGCGGTGCTCGTCGCCGTCGCTACTGGCGGTAACGATCCCAACCTAGCTCGTAGACGAGCTCCAGGCACCAATAGGACTCCGTAGGACCCCTCCTTTGGGCGTGACGCAGCCTCCGTCCCCGTTCGCGACGATGCCAGAACTCCGGCGACCGCTGCGGTCGACGCCGCCGTCGATGTAGCCCTCCCCAGCTCCGGCCAACTACGCCACACGACGCGGCACTCCACGGCCATTCGAACGCAGTTGGCCGCGTCGCAAATGAGCCCCTGTGGTGATTTTCCGCCATTGGCCGAGGCTCGCCGCCGCGCCGCGAGCTCGCTGGAGCAGCTCCGGCGCCGGCTGCCGACGTGGCCAGGCGTGGGGTCCACCCAGGGACACTGCCAGTGGCCCCGATGGGTCCCGTTGACCGCATTGACCGAGGTCAACGTGCTGACTGTGCCCCGCTGACCCCTGACATGTGGGGCCCACGCGCCTAATAACTGTCTCTGATTAATTAAGTTAATCTGGTAATTAGTTAGACACTGACAGTGCGGGCCCTCCTGCTAATTAGGTTATTTAGTTAGTTTTAACTCTGTTTAGTTAGCTGAGTCACTGACATGTGGGTCCCACCGGACCCGCATGTCAGGTTTCACCCTGGTCAGCGCCCTGTTGACTTGCTGACGTCATGTTAACATCAGGCTGACGTCATAACTCCATTTCTGTTAATTTAAATAATCCAGAAAATTGATAAAAGTTCGGAAAATCGTAGAAATTCATCCGTAGCTCGGATCGAAAAACTTAAAACATGAAAGTTGCTCAGAACGACGAGACGAATCAGAATACGCTCTCCGTTTATCTGTCACTTGCCCCTAACTACCTGAACATGTAACCTTCCCCTCAGGTTCATCTGCCTGACAGATGCCCAGAGCTGGGAAAATATCCCAGATATTTTCCCGCTTCACTCACGACGTGTATCGCTGCATTAGGTCACCCCTAACACCGCGTAGTGCCATGTCTTGTTTTTGGGTTACTTTCGTTGCCGTGTATTTATTTGTTTCTTCTCCCCCTTTCTCTCGATAGACCCCGAGACCGACGATGACCTGAAGATCGTCTACCTCATTGAAGACCAGTTGGTGTTTGCAAAGCAATCAGGCAAGCACCCCCCTTTTTGAGCATTCCGATATCGCCTACTCTTCTCTCTCTCTTATGCTTGCATTAGAAGTTGCTGCTGCTACTGTTATCCTATATCTGCTGCATAGCCCGTTTAATTGTAACCTGCTGTTGATACTTACCTGTTATCCTAAACTGTTTAGTATAGGCTGGGTAGAGACCTATTAGAGACCCCACTTTATCCCGACTGCCCCGCTGGATTCTCAGAAGACCCGATCAACGGGATCGAAGACCAGGCCCCGACATCGCACGTCACTTCCCCCTTAATTGCTCGACACTACTGGGTTAATATCGAGTGCCGAGGGTGATACCTCGTCAGCACTTCTGATGATAACCTTGTAGGTTAGTTATTCGGTCGTGGTAAGCGAGGGTGATTCCTCCTACACCACCCCCGATAATGACATTGTCGTGCAACTGATCAAGTGTGGACCTCGAGGGTGATGCCTCTTTAGTTCACCTTGATGTTTACGTCAGGTGGGAATCCAACGAGGGTGATGCCTCGGATTCCTTCTTGATATGATAGCCACACGGATGCCCTTACATTACTGTTGACACTGCTTACTCTGGATAAAGATGGGTCGGCCCTGAGGGGTACCCGCGCGAGCTTAATGGCGAGAGATGTGGAGTCGGGTGGACTTGGATGGTGCCCGAGTAATGAACACGAGGCGTGGCCGGGCATTCCTAGCCCTTGCCGCAAGTCCTCGAGACGGGGCGACGGGGTCACATCTTTCGTGAGCCTCTGCTCGTTACCGCAACCTCAACACACTAACGGTTTGGATATTTGATCCGAGGGGCCTCTGGCCTGATAGCACTAACCATCACATGGGCATAGTATGGACGTTCTGCGTCGTATACATCAGCCGAAGCTCTATAGACGTCAGCAAGGAGCGGCCCGCTTTGGATTGGACTGGTTAAGCCCGCGCTTGTATTAAGGGGGCTAGGTCTGCTTCCGAAGCGTCCTCGCAACATGCAGGGTTCCCAGGGCGAAGGCCCAAGACCCCGGGGGCATAGGTTAGTCCGGCGTGCTGACCTCTCTTTAGAGCCTAGGTCGGGTTGCAGCGTGTCGTTTGGCCGAGGCCGGGCATGACCCAGAAAAGTGTGACCGGCCGGAGTTAATCGAGCATGGTGGGTAAGTTGGTGCACCCCTGCAGGGAAGAAACAATCTATCGATAGCCTATCCTATGGTAACGGACAATCGGGGTTGTATCCCGATCGGTACAACTAGAACTGGTGACTTGAGATGAAATGGATAGTATGGCTCTGGGATTGCTTTCCCGCAAGGAGTCGAGGAAGAATCTATGGGCGAGGTTGATAACACTACTACTACTTTACATTATGTTAATCTGCACTCTTCTAATGCTGCAAGACCAATGAAGATGCTTGAAGATGCTAGTCTTCGGTAGGACTAGGCTCTTCCCCTCTATTCTGGCATTTCTGCAGCCCAGTCCACATATACAACCCTTCTTTGAAAATGTTGCATATGTAGTGTAAATCCTTGCTTGCTGTGTACTTCGGATGAGTACTCACGTTTGCTTTACTTTCTTTTTCTCCTCATATCCAATTGACGCAACCAGACGATGGAGCCCCGGAGCCTGCTGCCCCTGCCGACGGATACTACTACTACCACCCTCCCGGCAAGTACTACTACGAGGAGCCGACTGACGACCAGGAGTAGGATTCGGAGGGTCCCAGGCAGGAGGCCTGCGCCTTTCGATCGTAGTGTTTTTCTTTTGCCCCGCCTTCTTAAAGGCTTGTTCTGTCTTTCTTTTTATATCTGTACCCAGATATCTGATGCTTCCGCTGACCTTTGTATGCCTTCGAGCTATGTATTCGAGCCCTCGAGGCCCTGGCTTGTAATATAAAGCTTGTATGACTTTGTTTATGTTTTAGAGTTGTGTTGTGATATCTTCAAGTGAGTCCTTAGGCTTGATCGTATGCACTTGCGTGTATGATTAGTACACGATTAAGTCGGGGTCGTCACAGAGCAGCCGGGGGAAGAGGAGGAGGAGGAGATGGCTCCGATGGAGGTGGAAGAGCCGGACCAGCAAGTGCCGGCCTTCAACATGGAGCAGGCGGAGGCGGAGTTCGCCGTCGCCCAGTCCGACGAGATGGCCGAGTAGCAGGCCATCCTAGAGTCCATCCATAATGAGGCCTGTGTGGAGGCCAACCGGGCGTTCCTCCGGCGGGAGCAGGCGAAGTCTGACGTGCTCTTCGCCGAGCTCGACGCGGAGATAAAGGCGGAGGAGGACGGAGCGTAGTAGCTGGAGGAGTCGGAGCTGCAGCTGCCGCCCATGCTGCCAGAGCCGGGCACGGATATCGTCTTGATCTTCGACCAGGAGTAGATATGATTGACGTAGTATGTAGGTTCTACTTCCTTTTGCATGTCTTTGTATCGATATAAGAATCGAGTATGAGATGTCTGGATGCAACAAGTGAAATTTGAGGTGTGCCTGGTAACTGCCCGCGGAAGCGCCCGGGCACATCCTCGGATGTTTAAGGGGCCGGATTTGCTATATGTTGCTGTAGATGCTCTTAGCTGACCGATCTGATCGCTATCACTGGTAACCGATATCAGAGCATCGGTTCGGGGAAATCAGATTTCGTCCCATTTTATTACGGATGAGAGGAGTCAAAGATGACACCTCAAAGGAACCATGAGGCCTCCCCGAATGACGCCGCCCTACAAGGAACGTCGCCATCTCTCTTTCATCTCGTTGTTGTGATGAGATGCACCGCAACTGAGCCGTATGTATGCATGGTTTTTTGAGTTAAAACGAAACTTTATTTATTAGCAATAACCAGTACATCGTTTGTGAGAAACATTACAACTTCACTAAGAGGTTCCTCAAACCAATCCGAAGTCGAAGAAAATCTAGCTAATCTAGCAAGTTCATGTGCTACTTTATTTGCCTCTCTATTACAATATTCAAATTTAGTCATGATAAAATCACATGCATACTGATAACAGCCATCGACTGCCCTCCGTCATGCATTGTCTCAATCACCTCCAGATTGTCAGAGTTGATGATTAGGCGATTACATCCCGCCCTTTGCGCTAATGTTAGGCCAAATTTGAGAGCTAAGGCCTCTGCCATGAGAACATCCGCGTAGTAGTCGATCTTTCCATTTCCACCTGCAATAAACCTACCTTTGTCGTCTCTCAAGACTGCCCCCATCATACCCTTCAGCATGTCATGGTCAAAAGAGGCGTCAACATTGAGTTTCACAAAACCCATAGGAGGACATTGCCAACCCCCCTTTTTCATGGACGCCTTTGAAGATGATGCATTTACAAAATTATATGTAAGAGCTATGATCCCCATTGATATCTGAGTCGCATCCTGAGTTAATTCCTTGTGCACTAATTTCCGTCTTTCCCACCATAGATACCAAGCTGAGATAGCTATCATTTCTCGAACATTTTGGTATCCCATAATGCGCAATTCTTGATCTGGAAGAAGTAATAGGTATTCCAATTTCGCCTCTCCAGCACGATCAATCTCACAAGCTTTATTAATAATCACATCCATCCCTAGCCTTTTCCAAACCTCCTTTGCTTTAGTACATAGGAAAAGCATGTGCTTTGCATCTTCTACACCCTGAGAGCAAGTAGGGCAAGAGGGCGAGACCTTTATGTGTCTATTAGTGAGTGTTGCCCAACATGGGAGAGTGCCACGTAGTGTCCGCCACAAAAAGATTTTGACTTTTGCCGGACAAGATAGCTTCCATATCTGACACCATATAGGGTTAGGTGTGGTTCGTCCCATCCCGTTGGAATATTTTACTTTACTCCCATACTGATAATTCCACTCCACAGAGTAAGCAGATCGTACTGAAAACAGACCATTTTTTGTATAACTCCAGGCAATAAAGTCTGTCATATTATGTTGCGAAATTGGGATTGAAAGAATCCGTTGTGCGTCAATGGGCCACAGAGTTTGTCTAATTAGGTCCTCATCCCAATTATTGGAGGCCGGGTCAATCAAATCAACGACTTTTGATAACAAATGTCCCCCCTTGGGAGTCACAATCTTCCTAGTTGCACAATTTGGGATCCAGGCATCTTCCCAAATATTGATGTTACGTCCATCCCCCACTCGCCAAATATAGCCACGCTTGAGAGTGGTAATTCCTGCCATAATGCTTTGCGAGGTGAAAGAAGCACCATGCTTTGGCTTGGAGTTGAGCAAATCACCATCAGGATAGTACTTGGCCCTTAGAATAGTAGCACACAAGGAGTCAGGATTATCAAGGAGACGCCATGCCTGTTTGGCAAGCAGAGCCAGGTTGAAACAGTGGATATCACGGAATCCCATTCCTCCTTGGTTTTTTGGTACCACACATTTTCCACCAGGCCATCCACTGCATCCTTCTCTGGTTCTCCTCGTCTCCCCACCAGAAATGCGCAATCGCGTCAATGATTCCTTTACAAATTTTTTTTAGGAATTTTAAAGACCGACATTGCATAGGTAGGTATGGCTTGGATCACCGCCTTTAATCGGATCTCCTTCCCCCCAGCAGATAGCAATTTTTCCTTCCAACCGCTAATTTTCTTAACAATACGTTCAATCAGAAATCTAAAGCAGTCTGTTTTATCAATACCCACATTTGCTGGTAGGCCCAAGTATTTATCATTCAGAGCCTCCGTCATTATATTTAGTGTTGTACACAATTGTTCTCTGATCTCTACGTTTGTATTAGGACTAAAGAAAATACTGGATTTTTCAACGCTTACCAGTTGTCCCGATGCCGCACAATATAAATCTAGTGCTGATTTAAGATTTTCCGCAATTTGTTGGTTGGCTTTCATCAAGATCAATGAATCATCTGCAAAGAGAAGATTTGAGACTGGCAGGGCGTCTCTACAGAATTTAGCTCCTGATATGTTTCCATTCTCCGCAGCATGCGTAAGCAAGGCATTCAACCCTTCTATGCATAGCAAAAATAAGTACGGTGATAGCGGGTCCCCCTGTCTCAACCCTCTCGTAGGCTTAAATCTCTCACTTTCCTCTGCATTGATCCTTACTTTGTATTCTACAGTTGAGACGCATTGCATAATCAAATTAACCCACTCTTGACGAAAACCCAATTTCAGCATAATCTCCTTCAAAAAAGGCCACTCAACTCTATCGTAAGCTTTGTGCATATCAAGTTTTATAGCACACAAGCCCTTACTACCCTCTCTTTTGTTCTTGATTGTGTGAAAACATTCGTAGGCCACTAAAATATTATCCGTTATCAATCTACCCGATACGAATGCACTCTGTGTTGGACTAATAATTTCTGGTAAAAAAAACCTTCAAGCGAGAAGCCACCATTTTTGCAATTATTTTATATAGCAAATTACATAAGCTGATCGGCCTAAATTGGGTTACCTTTTCTGGTGTATTAATTTTAGGAATCATCACGATCACCATATCATTCCAACCCTTGGGTATAGTGCATGTGTTGACTGCTTTCAGAACCTACTCAATTAAGTCTTCCCCCAGCATGGGCCGAAACCTTTTATAGAAGATAGCATGGATTCCATCTGGCCCTGGAGCTTTCAAGTCCCCAATATCGAATAAAGCCTTGCGAACATCTTCCGCGGTATAAGGGGCAAGTAGAGCATCATTCATTTAGTTTGACACTCTCCGACGAACGAGTGATAAAACATCTTGATTCGGCTGCTATACTTCCGATGTAAAAAGCTTCGTAAAATATCCAGTAATGTGATTCGTCAACTCCTTATCTATTAACCAGTTTCCAGACTCATCTAATAGTTTCTTTATATTATTTCTTTTTTTCCTAGCCATGGTAGCGTTATGAAAGAACGACGTATGACGATCCCCGTGCATCAACCAGTTCGCCCGTCCTCTCTGTAACTAGACAATTTCCACTTGATCCAAAATATTTTCAATTAACACAATAATTTCCTTCTGACGCCATCGAGATTCTGTATTCAATGGGCCACGCCTTAGTCTCTCCAACTCTTTTTTTAATTTCCTAATTCTCACCTTTGGTCCCATTAGCATTTCCCGGTCCCAAGTATGCAGATCGGCATGCACTGCTCTCGTACGGTCAGCAAGTGAAGGTCCAATACCTGCTAGCTTTGCTTTCTCCCAAGATGCCTTAACTATTTCAGTGACCGTCTCCTCCTTCAACCACCTCGCCTCAAATTGTGTAACGCGCCCCCTTGGCGTTTAAAGATTTTTTCATCCCAATACTCCATATCCAGTATGATTGGGCGATGGTCAGAATTAACATGTTCTTCATTGATCACTGCCGCTCGTGGAAAGTTGTTTGCCCATGCTAAGTTACAGACTGCCCGATCAAGGCGCTCACGTATTTCGCCTCTCCTCCAAGTGAACAATTCACCATTATAGCCTAGATCGTCCAGCCCACAATCCATTAGGCATTCACGAAACTCTCTCATCATACCAAGTGGTCTAGCCACACCACCCTCTTTTTCTGAAGGATATAAAATTTCATTAAAATCCCCCAACACCACCCAGGGATGGTTGCCCTTACTATGTAAATTGCGAATATCATCCCAAGATAGATGGCGTTCATTCCATTTCGGGTGACCATAAAAGCCCGTGAACCGCCACTGAACCACATTCTCATACATAAATACAATATCAATAAAATGGGGCGAGACATAGTTTGACTCAATTTTATTGGACTCATGATAAAACAAAGCGAGGCCACCGGCCTTACCATCACTTTCCACTACAAACATAGAATCAAAACCTAACACGCGACGAAGCTCACCGGCTTTACAATTATTCAAATGGGATTCAGAAAGGAAAATTAAATCTGCCCTTGTACGCTTCTGTAGTTCCAGAAGCTCACGAACTGCCGTGTTGGAGAGCATACCACGACAGTTCCACCTAGGATTTTCATTTTGCCTGGCGGTCCTCCTCCTCGGAGGCTGCTGATGTACCAATCTCATCTTTGTCTTCGCCAACCGATTCCCCACCTCGCGTCGCGTACTCTTCTTCCTTCTTGTCAATCTCCTTTGCAACATGTGTAACCCCGCCCTCCTTGTCCTGGATTGCTATAACTCTACCCGTGCACACCCATTTGGATGAGACGTTTACATCATCATATAAGATGCGCTCATAGCTATCCATCTCTTTCTCAAAAGAAAACTCTAAGTCACTACCCGTTGGACGAGGCCCAAAAGAATGTCCCCTTTTTTTCCCTAGAACTTGCTTGCGCGCATCTTCAGCTCTGTTTGGCCCCCCTTTCTTTTTATCTTTCTTTTTTGAATTGCCCCGCATAGGATTTTTAGCCGCACTGAATTTAAAGGGTAGGGCATTATTCTCTGTAATATCCCCCGCCGTAGCGATTCTAGCTGCAACAGTGCTAGACAGCGCCTCCAACACCCCCGGCTGGAAAAGAAGCCCGCCAGCATCATCCCCATGCGCTTGGGTTTGGCTGGGCATCACCTGTGCATGCGTACTCAGGGCCAACTTGAAGGAAATATTTCCTTGAGGCAATAATAAAGTTGTTATTTTATATTTCCTTATTCATGATAAATGTTTATTATTCATGCTAGAATTGTATTGATCGGAAACATAAATACATGTGTGAATACATAGACAAACACTGTGTCCCTAGTGAGCCTCTACTTGACTAGCTCGTTGATCAAAGATGTTTAAGGTTTCCTGACCATGGACATGAGTTGTCATTTGATAACGGGATCACATCATTAGGGGAATGATGTGATGGACAAGACCCATCCGTTAGCTTAGCATGATGATCGTTTAGTTTTATTGCTACTGGTTTCTTCATGTCAAATACATATTCCTTCGACTATGAGATTATGCAACTGCCGGATACCGGAGGAATGCCTTGTGTGCTATCAAACGTCACAACATAACTGGGTGATTATAAAGATGCTCTACAGGTATCTCCGAAGGTGTCTGTTGGGTTGGCATAGATCGAGATTAGGATTTCTCACTCCAAGTATCGGAGAGGTATCTCTGGGCCCTCTCGGTAATGCACATCATAAGATGACTTGCAAGCAAAGTGACTAATGAGTTAGTTATGGGATGATGTATTACGGAACGAGTAAAGAGACTTGCCGGTAACGAGATTGAACTAGGTATGAAGATACCGACGATCGAATCTCGGGCAAGTAACATACCGATGGACAAAGGGAATAACGTATGTTGTCATAACGGTTCAACCGATAAAGATCTTCGTAGAATATGTAGGAGTCAATATGAGCATCTAGGTTCCGCTATTGGTTATTGACCGGAGAGGTGTCTCGGTCATGTCTACATAGTTCTCGAACCCGTAGGGTCCGCACGCTCAACATTCGATGACGATTTTGTATTATAGGAGTTATGTGATTTGGTGACTGAATATTGTTCGGAGACCCGGATGAGATCACGGGCATGACAAGGAGTCTTGAAATGGTTGAGAGGTAAAGATTGATATATAGGACGATGGTATTCGGACACCGGAAGTGTTCCGGAGGGTACCGGGTACATATCGGGTCACCGGATGGGGTTCCGGGCACCCCCGGCAAAAGATATGGGCCTAATGGGCCAAGAGGGGAAACGCAGCAGCCAGCAGGGGCTGCTGCGCCCTCATATGGGCCGACATAGGAGGAGAAGGAAAGAGGGGAAGGGAGAAGGAAAAGGGAGGATTCGGCCTCCCCCTTCCTTCCCTCCCCCTCTCTTTCTTTTCCCCTTCGGTTAATAAGGAAGGGGGGGGGGGCGAATTGGGGAGGAACCCCAAGTAGGATTCGGCCTACTTGGGGCGCCCCCCTTGGCTGCTCCCTCTCCCTCCCACCTATATATATGTGGGGAGGGAGGCGCCTACAAGACACAACATCAACTGTTAGCCGTGTGCGGTGCCCCCCTCCAGAGATTACACCCTCGGTCATATTCTCGCGGTGCTAAGGCAAAGCCCTGCGTGGATCACTTCACCATCACCGTCACCACGCCGTCGTGCTGACGGAACTCATCTACTTCCTCGACACTTTGCTGGATCAAGAGTTCGAGGGACGTCATCGAGCTGAACATGTGCAGAACTCGGAGGTGCCGTACATTCGGTGCTTGATCGGTCGGAACAAGAAGAAGTTCGACTACATCAACCGCGTTGTCAAACGCTTCCGCTTTCGGTCTACGAGGGTACGTAGACACACTCTCCCCCCTCGTTTCTATGCATCTCCTAGATAGATCTTGCGTGAGCGTAGGAATTTTTTTGAAATTGCATGCTACGTTTCCCAACAGTGGCATCCGAGCCAGGTCTATACATAGATGATATGCACGAGTAGAACACAAAGAGTTGTGGGCGGTGATTGTCATACTGCTTACCACCAATGTCTTATTTTGATTCGGCGGTATTGTTGAATGAAGCGGCCCGGACCAACCTTACATGACCACGTTCATGAGACCGGTTCCACCGACAGACATGCAACTAGTTTTGCATAAAGGTGGTTGGCGGGTGTCTGTTTCTCCTACTTTAGTTAAATCGAATTTGACTGCGGCCGGTCCTTGTTGAAGGTTAAAACAGAAAACTTGATAAATCACCGTTGTGGTTTTGATGCGTAGGTAAGAACGGTTCTTGCTAGAAGCCCGTAGCAGCCACGTAAAACTTGCAACAACAAAGTAGAGGACGTCTAACTTGTTTTTGCAGGGCATGTTTTGATGTGATATGGTCAAGACATGATGTGATATACATTGTTGTATGAGATGATCATGTTTTGTAAAAGTTATCGGCAACTGGCAGGAGCCTTATGATTGTCGCTTTATTGTATGAAATGCAAATGCCATGTAATTGCTTTACTTTATCACTATGCGTTAGCGATAGTTGTAGAAGCAATAGTTGGCGAGACGACCACGAAGCAACGATGGAGATCAAGGTGTCAAGCCGGTGACGATGGAGATCATGACGATGCTTTGGAGATGGAGATCAAAAGCACAAGATGATGATGGCCATATCATGTCACATATTTTGATTGCATGTGATGTTTATCTTTTATGCATCTTATTTTGCTTAGTACAGCGGTAGCATTATAAGATGATACCTTCACTAAATTTCAAGGTATAAGTGTCCTCCCTAAGTATGCACCATTGCGACAGTTCGTCGTGTTGAGACAACACATGATGATCGGGTGTGATAGACTCTACGTTCAAATACAACGGGTGCAAGACAGTTTTGCACATGCGGAATACTCGGGTTAAACTTGACGAGCCTGGCATGTACAGACATGGCATCGGAACACTGGAGACCGAAAGGTCAAACGTGAATCATATAGTAGATATGATCAACATAGAGATGTTCACCATTGATGACTACTCCATCTCACGTGATGATCGGACATGGTTTAGTTGATTTGGATCACGTATCATTTAAATGACTTGAGGGATGTCTATCTAAGTGGGAGTTCTTAAATAATTTGATTAATTGAACTTAATTTATCATGGACTTAGTCCTGAATGTTTTTGCATATCTATGTTGTAGATCAATGGCCCGTGCTACCGTTCCTTTGAATTTTAATGCGTTCCTAGAGAAAGCTAAGTTGAAATATGATGGTAGCAATTGCACGGACTGGGTCCGTAACTTGAGGATTATCCTCATTGCTGCACAGAAGAATTATGTACTTGATGCACCGCTAGGTGAAAGGCCTGCTCCAGGAGCAGATGCTAATGTTATGAACGTCTGACAAGCTCGATTTGATGACTACTCGATAGTTCAGTGTGCCATGTTTTACGGCTTAGAATCGAGACTTTAAAGACGTTTTGAACGTCATGGAGCATATGAGATCTTCTAGGAGTTGAAGTTAATATTTTAAGCAAATGCCCAAGTTGAGAGATATGAAGTCTCCAACAAGTTCTATAGCTGCTAGATGGAGGAGAACAGTTCTATCAGTGAACACATACTCAGAATGTCTGGATATCATAATCACTTGACTCAGCTGGGAGTTAATCTTTCAGATGATAGTGTTATTGACAGAGTTCTCCAATCACTGTCACTAAGCTACAAAGGCTTCGTGATGAACTATGATATGCAAGGGATGGAAAAGACAATTCCCGAGCTCTTCGCAATGCTCAAAGCTGCGGAGGTAGAAATCAAGAAGGAGCATCAAGTGTTGATGGTTAATAAGACAACTAGTTTCAAGAAAAAGGGCCAGGGTAAGAAGGGGAACTTCAAGAGGAATGGCAAGCAAGTTGCCACTCCCGGGAAGAAGCCCAAAGCTGGACCCAAGCCTGAAACTGAGTGCTTCTACTGCAAAGGGACTGGTCACTGGAAACGGAACTGCCCCAAGTATTTGGCGGATAAGAAGGATGGCAAAGTAAACAAAGCTATATTTGATATACATGTTATTGATGTGTACCTTACTAATGCTCGTAGTAGCGCCTGGGTATTTGATACTGGTTCGGTTGCTCATATTTGTAACTCGAAACAGGGGCTACGGATTAAACGAAGATTGGCTAAGGACGAGGTGACGATGCGCGTCGGGAATGGTTCCAAGGTCGATGTGATCGCCGTCGGCACGCTACCTCCACATCTACCTTCGGGATTAGTTTTAGACCTGAATAATTGTTATTTGGTGCCAGCGTTGAGCATGAACATTATATCTGGATCTTGTTTAGTGTGAGACGGTTATTCCTTTAAATCAGAGAATAATGGTTGTTCTATTTATATGAGTAATATCTTTTATGGTCATGCACCCTTGAAGAGTTGTCTATTTTTGTTGAATCTCGATTGTGGTGATACATATATTCATAATATTGATGCCAAAAGATGCAAAGTTGATAATGATAGTGCAACATATTTGTGGCACTGCCGTTTAGGTCATATTGGTGTAAAGCGCATGAAGAAACTCCATGCGGATGGACTTTTGGAATCACTTGCTTATGAATCATTTGATACTTGCGAACCATGCCTCATGGGCAAGATGACTAAAACTCTGTTCTCCGGAACAATGAAGCGAGCCAATGACTTATTAGAAATAATACATACCGATGTATGCGGTCCGATGAGTGTTGAGGCTCGCGGCAGGTATCGTTATTTTCTAACCTTCACAGATAATTTGAGCAGATATGGGTATATCTACTTGATGAAACACAAGTCTGAAACATTTAAAAAGTTCAAAGAATTTCAGAATGAAGTGGAGAATCCTCGTAACAAGAAAATAAAGTTTTTACGATCTGATCGCGGAGGCGAATATTTGAGTTACGAGTTTGGCCTTCATTTAAAACAATGTGGAATAGTTTCACAACTCATGCCACCTGGAACACCACAGCGTAATGGTGTGTCCAAACGACGTAACCGTACTTTATTAGATATGGTGCGATCTATGATGTCTCTTACCGATTTACCACTATCGTTTTGGAGTTATGCATTAGAGACAGTTGCATTCACGTTAAATAGGGCATCGTCTAAATCCGTTGAGACGACACAGTATGAACTGTGGTTTGGCAAGAAACCTAAGCTGTCGTTTCTTAAAGTTTGGGGTTGCGACACTTATGTCAAAAGGCTTCAGCCTAATAAGCTCGAACCCAAATCGGATAAGTGCGTCTTCATAGGATACCCTAAGGAAACATTTGGGTACACCTTCTACCACAGATCCGAAGGCAAGATCTTTGTTGCCAAGAATGGAAACTTTCTAGAGAAGGAGTTTCTCTCGAAAGAAGTGAGTGGAAAGAAAGTAGAACTTGATGAGGTAATTATACCTTCTCTCGAATTGAAAAGTAGCTCATCACAGAACACCGTTCCCGTGATGCCTACACCAATTAGAGAGGAAGCTAATGATGATGATCATTAAACTTCAGATCAAGTTACTACCGAACCTCGTAAGTCAACCAGAGCACGTTTCACACCAGAGTGGTACGGTAATCCTGTTCTGGAAGTCATGTTACTAGACCATGATGAACCTACGAACTATGAAGAAGCTATGATGAGCCCAGATTTCAAAAAATGGCTTGAGACCATGAAATCTGAGATAGGATCCATGTATGAGAACAAAGTGTGGACTTTGATGGATTTGCCCGATGATCGGCGAGCCATAGAAAATAAATGGATTTTCAAGAAGAAGACTGACGCTGATGGTAATGTTACTGTCTACAAAGCTCGACTTGTCGCGAAAGGTTTTCGACAAGTTCAAGGAGTTGACTACGATAAGACTTTCTCATCCGTAGCGATGCTTAAGTCTGTCCGAATCATGTTAGCAATTGCTGTATTTTATAATTATGAAATCTGGCAAATGGACGTCAAAACTGCATTTCTTAATGGATTTCCTAAATAAGAGTTGTATATTATGCAACTAGAAGATTTTGTCGATCCTAAAGGTGCTAACTCAGTACGAAGCTACCTCTACCGGTAACACTAATCCCGAAGATGCGAGCGATCGCGACGAAGCGACCAACCATGAGGTGCCGCCCAGTGGAGGGAGAACCCAAAAGGCAAAGCAAACCTAGGCGCCTAAACCAGCAAGGGACCAGCAAGATTGTTATCAGTCACATGCCTAAGTTGACAGGCATGCCTCTTAGCCCCGAGAAGGCTGTCGAAGGATATAATAATAACAAGATTGGTTCCAGTTAGGATAAAGCGCATAAACATATAATCCATTTAAGAACCGTTCCACAAACGACTATGTATCGTTCTTTGGTGGTCTTTGTCCCTGGGCATTTGGATGGCTCCAGCGAGAGGTTTCAAGATTTGGGTATCTTGATTCATTTCTTCAACCCGTCGGAGTTGCCTTCGTTTTTTCAACTAAAATTGACTTGAACCCAACCACGGTGGATAATCCGATATTGTCTCTCTTCTTTGCGAATAATAATCGGATAATGTCTTGGGGGCGTTGTTCTTAACAATGGGCACACAAGGCCGACTATTTGAAAGTTGCCTTCAAGATAATTAACACCTGTCGATTTTACCGACCGTTGGAATGGAATCCAACGTGGTGCAAAAATATATAGACAGGTGACAGAAGACTCTATACTGATCGTGCATACTAGTACTTGTGTAGAGGAACGTCAGCCGTTACGAACACGGCGACACGAGGCCCACGGGCAGCCGGCACGTGCACCTTTTTTAAGGATTATATTAGTAACATAATGGCACTACGCGCCGAGATTATGATCAGTGTTTTAGTAGCTCAGTGACACGGCTAATCAAGGCTTTGACACCATCATATGATTGATTAGTAGTACTCCTGCTACTAGTAGTTCCGGCCGGGTAGGGATTGCTCCGGCATGAACATCGATTATTGTAATCGATTACTATAATGTGTACTGATTTGCTTCTCTAGGCCAGACAGCGGCAGCTCCAGGGGAGTACGTTTTGGTGCTTATCCTTTTGTCCCTTCCCAAGTCAACTCCAGCTCTATTCTGTCTTCCAAGGTACCAATTCATCAGCAGCTCCAAGGGTCCTGAGGCCAACTCCAACTCCAACGCGTGACTAAAAACGGATGTCCGTTCTGTCTGGATTTCGTCCGTTTGAGGTGGCAATGGGATCGTGTCCGTCCGGATTCGTGAATGCGGCGGCCGTGCACCCAACGCGCGGCCGCATTTCGGCCGCATCTTGCCCTCGTGCCATGCAAAAGTGAGAAACAGAGGATTTAAAGTCGCAGCCGCGGTTCGCACTAGTTCACGCCGGCCGGCAACACAGCCGGCGGCCTACAGTCTGACGCCGGCAACAAAGCCAGCGGCTGGCACAGGAGCCGGCCTTCAAAAAGACATGTTTCATGCCGGCAACAAAGCCAGCAGCCGGCACAGGAGCCAGCCTTCAGAATGGACAAGTTTTGTCGCCGGCAACAAAGCCGGCGGCTGGCATAGGAGCCAGTCTTCAAAAGAGACAAGTTTTCTCGCCGGCACAAGAGCCGGCCTTAAAAAAGGACCACCATCGTGACCATCGCGGCCGAGGTCTCACCTAGATCATGCCGTCGCGGGCGAACATCTCCTTCTGCCGGTTCGTGAACCAAGCCTTTCTTTCCGGTGACATGTT
Source organism: Thinopyrum elongatum (assembly GCA_011799875.1). Taxonomy (NCBI): domain Eukaryota; kingdom Viridiplantae; phylum Streptophyta; class Magnoliopsida; order Poales; family Poaceae; genus Thinopyrum; species Thinopyrum elongatum. The sequence goes on from CM022297.1 coordinate 542,833,453, forward strand.
GTTCTTGTCGACGATCATGATCGCTAGTGCCACCTCCTTGGCTTTTGTGTCGGCATTGGTGGCCTCGATCTCTAGCTTCTTGAGTTGAGCAGCCTCCTCGATGTCAAGCTTCCTCTTCTTCATGGCCTCCTCCATATCAAGCTTCTTCTTTTGAAGATATAGGTATATCTTCATTTGCTCCTCCTTCCCTTTGCTCTTCCTCTCCTCCCGCATTTTTTTTGGCTCATCATATCCTCCAAAGTTCCTTGCAAGGCTATAGAAGACGCATCACGCTTCTCGTCGGACTTCGAGCTTGTCTTGCCCCCACTAGTAGAAAACAGGGCTTTGGTTCGGGCCAGCCCAGCCCATTAGTCCCGGTTCAGTCACGAACCGGGACCCATGGGGGGCATACGTCCCGGTTCATGCACCCAGGGGGCCGGCCGGGGCCTCGTGGGCATTGGTCCCGGTTCGTCTGGACCCATTTGTCCCGGTTCCTGGCACGAACCGGGACCAATGGGCCTCGCTCCTGGCCCACATCCATTGGTCCCGGTTCGTGGCTTGAACCGGGACAGAAGGGGGGCCTTTAGTCCCGGTTCCACGCACGAACCGGGATGAATGAGGTGGCTATATATACCCCATCGCCGGCGAGCAGAGCACTCCACACTGCTCTGTTTTTTCTGGCCGGCGAGGGGAGAGCTTTGTGGTGCTCTAGCTCACCTCCTATGCACATGAGGTGTTTGATGAAATGCCCGAGCCACACTAGTTAAGCTTTCTCCTCTCGAAGCTCGACCTTCAAGCTCCATTTTCCTCAAGATTTGTCTAGGTTTAGCGGTCCGTCACGTCCCGTCCCCGTCTTCACCGCCGTCGCTCGCCCGCGCCGATCTCGTCGCCGGCATAACCGTGGTGAGCCTCTTGTTCTTATCTTCTTTCTAAAAGAAAAAAATTCTCGTCGCCGGTTTTTTACACACTTAATTATATATAATGCACGCAGATGAACCGGCAATGGATGTACGGTGACAGACGCACCTCCGAGTACATTAAGGGCGTGCATAATTTTTTCGAAGTGGCTGAGGCAAACAAGCAGAATGGTTTTATGTGTTGTCCATGCCCTATATGTGGGAATACGAAGTCTTACTCTGACCGGAAAATCCTTCACACCCACCTGCTTGAGAAGGGTTTCATGCCACACTATAATGTTTGGACCAGGCACGGAGAAATAGGGGTTATGATGAAAGACAGCGAAGAAGAAGAGGACGATGACAACTATGTGCCCCCTGAATACGGTGATGCTGCAACGGGGGAAGCTGAAGATCAAGAGGAACCAGACGATGTGCCCGATGATGATCTCCGCCGGGTCATTGTTGATGCAAGGAGACAGTGCGAAAGTGAAAAGGAGAAGCTGAAATTCGATCGCATGTTAGAGGATCACCAAAAAGGATTGTACCCCAATTGCGAAGATGGCAACACAAAGCTCGGTACCGTACTGGAATTGTTGCAGTGGAAGGCAGAGAATGCTGTGCCTGACAAAGGATTTGAGAAGCTACTGAAAATATTGAAGAAGAAGCTTCCAAAGGATAACGAATTGCCCGACAGTATGTACGCAGCAAAGAAGGTCGTATGCCCTCTAGGATTGGATATGCAGAAGAGACATGCATGCCCTAATGACTGCATCCTGTACCGCGGTGCGTACGAGGATTTGAACGCATGCCCGGTATGCGGTGCATTGTGGTATAAGATCAGACGAGATGACCCTGGTGATGTTGATGGCGAGCCCCCCAGGAAGATGGTTCCTGCGAAGGTGTTGTGGTATGCTCCTATAATACCACAGTTGAAACATCTGTTCAGAAACAAAGAGCATGCCAAGTTGATGCGATGGCACAGAGAGGACCGTAAGAAACACGGGAAGTTGAGAGCACCCGCTGACGGGTCGCAGTGGAGAAAAATCGAGAGAAAGTACCGGGAGGAGTTTGCAGGTGACGCAAGGAACGTATGGTTTGGTTTAAGCGTGGATGACATTTATCCTTTCGGGGAGCAGAGCAGCAATCACAGCACCTGGCCCGTGACTCTATGTATCTATAACCTTCCTCCTTGGCTGTGCATGAAGCGGAAGTTCATTATGATGCCAGTACTCATCCAAGGCCCTAAGCAACCCGGCAACGACATTGATGTGTACCTAAGGCCATTAGTTGAAGAACTTTTACAGCTGTGGAATGGAAACGGTGTACGTGTGTGGGATGAGCACAGACAGGAGGAATTTGACCTGCATGCGTTGCTGTTTGTAACCATCAATGATTGGCCTGCTCTCAGTAACCTTTCAGGACAGACAAACAAGGGATACCACGCATGCACGAACTGTTTAGCTGACACCGAAAGTATATACCTGGACAAATGCAGGAAGAATGTGTACCTGGGGCATCGTCGATTTATTCCGACCAACCATCAATGTCGAAACAAAAGGCAAGCATTTCAAAGGCGAGGCAGATCACCGGAAGAAACCCGCCATGCGTACCAGTGATCACGTACTAGCTATGGTCAATGATTTACACGTAATCTTTGGAAAGGGTCCTGGCGGACTATCTGTTTCGAATGACGCTGAGGGACGCGCTCCCATGTGGAAGAAGAAATCTATATTTTGGGACCTACCCTACTGGAAAGACCTAGAGGTCCGCTCTTCAATCGACGTGATGCACGTGACAAAGAACCTTTGCGTGAACCTGCTAGGCTTCTTGGGCGTGTATGGAAAGACAAAAGATACACCGGAGGCACGGGAGGACCTGCAACGTTGGCACGAAAAAGACGGCATGCCTCCAAAGCAGTATGAAGGTCCTGCCAGCTATGCTCTTACCAAAGAAGAGAAGGAAATCTTCTTTGAATGCCTGCTCAGTATGAAGGTCCCGTCTGGCTTCTCGTCGAATATAAAGGGAATAATAAATATCCCAGAGAAAAAGTTCCAGAACCTAAAGTCTCATGACTGCCACGTGATTATGACGCAACTGCTTCCGGTTGCATTGAGGGGGCTTCTACCGGAAAACGTTCGATTAGCCATTGTGAAGCTACGTGCATTCCTCAATGCAATCTCTCAGAAGGTGATCGATCCAGAAATCATACCAAGGCTAAGGAGTGATGTGGCGCAATATCTTGTCAGTTTCGAGCTGGTGTTCCCACCATCCTTCTTCAATATCATGACGCACGTCCTAGTTCATCTAGTCGACGAGATTGTTGTTCTGGGCCCCGTATTTCTACACAATATGTTCCCCTTTGAGAGGTTCATGGGAGTCCTAAAGAAATATGTCCATAACCGTGCTAGGCCAGAAGGAAGCATCTCCATGGGCCATCAAACAGAGGATGTCATTGGGTTTTGTGTTGACTTCATTCCTTACCTTAAGAAGATTGGTCTCCCTCAATCGCGGTATGAGGGGAGACTGACTGGAAAAGGCACGCTAGGAGGGGACTCAATAATATGCAGGGACGGGCATTCTTGGTCTCAAGCACACTACACAGCTCTACAGAACTCTACCTTGGTGACCCCGTATGTCGATGAACACAAGAACATTCAGCGCTCCAAACACCCGGAGCAGTGTGACGACTAGATTACATGTGAACACATCAGGACTTTAGGTAGTTGGTTGGAAACACGTCTCAGAGGTGACAACACTGTTTCTGATGAGCTGTACTCGTTGTCCAGGGGACCATCTTCGACTGTATTGACTTACAAAGGATACGAGATAAATGGGAATACATTTTACACGATCGCCCAAGATCAAAAGAGCACCAACCAAAACAGCGGTGTATGCTTTGATGCAGCAACCAAGAGGGGAAAGGACACATATTATGGTTACATAGTGGACATATGGGAACTTGACTACAGACATGATTTTAAGGTCCCTTTAAGTGCAAATCGGTCAATCTGTCAGGAGGCGGGGTACAGGTAGAGCCACATTACGGAATGACAACAGTGGATCTAAACAATCTTGGGTACACAGACGAACCATTCGTCCTAGCCAATGATGTGGCGCAGGTTTTATATGTGAAGGACATGTCTACCATACCGAGAAAAAGAAAAGATAAGGAAGCGAATACATCATACGATGAGCCAAAGGGCACATAGTTCTTTCAGGGAAAAGAGACATCGTGGGAGTGGAGGGTAAGACAGACATGTCTGAAGATTATGAAAATTTTCATGAAATTCCTCCCTTCAAAGTCAAGGCTGACCCAAGCACCCTGTTAAGCGATGAAGAATATCCATGGTTACGGCGCAATAAGCAAAGGACACAAGCGAAGAAAAAGTGAAGAGAGATGAAGTCAGAAAGGGTTGAAAATTGATGATATGGCTTTGAATGGTTCATTTTGAGCACACAAAAAGTCTGGAGTTCAAATAAGTTCAAAAAAATGAAATCCCTTTGTAACAGATGAGTTTTTGTCCGAAACCCTGCTTCGAAAGAGATTGTCCATTTTGTACACGAAGTGCATCCAGTTTTTGCCGTAACCCTCTCAACTTTTATGAAACTCTAATAGCAAAAATAATTAACTAAAAGAATGAACTAGAAAACTTTAATGAAACTCTAATAGAAAAAAGAATGAACTAGAAAACTTTAATGAAACTCTAATAACAAAAGGAATCAACTAAAATTTATGCAACTAAAATTATCAAAGTATTTTCTGTTCAAAACATTAAAAGCAAAAAGAATTTTCATAAAGAACTTTTTTTGTTAGAAACTTTTATAGCAAAAGGAATTATCATAAAGATTTTTTTTGTTTGAAACTAAAATAACAAAAACTGTTTTTGAATATAATGATAAAACACAGTAATATTAAATAGCAGGAAAAAGAATCACTCCAAAATCTATTTTTATAGTAAAGTTAATCACAAACTAGTGATTCACACAAATTTCAAAGAATTCAAATTTAAACTATTCAAATTGGAAAACTAATGGCACTAACAGCAAGTTTATAATTTTTATTACCTAAAAGCAAAAAGAATCACTGAAAAACAGTTTGTATTTTGTTGTAAGTAGAAACAAAATAAAATAAATAAAGCAAAAAAGAAAACAAAAAAATAGAAAAAAAATAAAAAAAAAATGCCACCTACTGGGCCAGCACGGCCTGAATACGACTAGAAACCCATCCATGGGCCAGGATTCAGGCCCGCAGAGGCCCAGCAGGCCCACGTCAAAGAGTAGCAGAGAAGGCCTGAAAGCCTGCAGTTGAGAGGAGCTCGAGAGGGTCGGCGCAGCAGCGCTTATAAACCACTCTCGAGCTCTCTCAACTAGCGAGGTGGGACTAAACATCCCACCGCACCGCGCTAGCGCAAGGCCTTTGGTCCCGGTTGGTAGCAGCAACCGGGACGAAAGGGGGGGCATTGGTCCCGGTTGGTGGAACAAACCGGGACCAATGCCCCCCCTTTGGTGAAGACAGGCCCCGACATCGCACGTCACTTCCTCCCTCCTTAAGTTGCTCGACACTACTGGAGTTATATCGAGTGCCGAGGTGATCCTCGTCAGCACTTCGTGATACCCTGTAGGTTAGTTATTCGGTCGTGGTAACGAGGTGATTCCTCCTACACACACCCCCGATAATACATTTCGTGCACGTGATCAGTGTGGACCTCGAGGGTGATGCCTCTTTAGTTCAACCTTGATGTTACGTCAGGTGGGAATCCAACGAGGGTTGATGCCTCGGATTCCTTCTTGATATGATAGCCACACGGATGGCCTTATTACTGTTGACACTGCTTACTCTGATAAAGATGGGTCGGCCCTGAGGGGTGCCCGCGCGAGCTTAATGCGAGAGATGGTGGAGTCGGGTGGACTTGGATGGTGCCCGAGTATGAAACACGAGGCGTGGCCGCATTCCTAGCCTTGCCGCAAGTCCTCGAACGGGGCACGGGTCACATCTTTCGTGACCTCTGCTCGTTACCGCAACCTCAACACACTAACGTTTGATATTTGATTCCGAGGGGCCTCTGGCCTGATAGCACTAAACTCACTGGGCATAGTATGGACGTTCTGCTCGTATACATCAGGCCGAAGCTCTATAGACGTCAGCAGGAGCGCCCGCTTTGGATTGGACTGGTTAAGCCCCGCGCTGTATTAAGGGGGCTAGGTCTGCTTCCGAAGCTCCTCGCCCACATGCAGGGTTCCCAGGGCGAAGGCCCAAGACCCGGGGGCATAGGTTAGTCCGGCGTGCTGACCTCTCTTTAGAGCCTAGTCGGGTTTGCAGGGTGTCGTTTGGTGGCCGAGCGGGCATGACCCAGAAAAGTGTGACCGCCGGAGTTAATCGAGCATGGTGGTAAGTTGGTGCACCCCTGCAGGAAGAAGAAAATCTATCGATAGCCTATCCTATGGTAACGGACAATCGGGTTGTATCCCGATCGGTAACACAACTAGAACTGGTGACTTGAGATGAAATGGATAGTAGGCTCTGGGATTGCTTTCCCGCAAGGATCGAGGAAGAATCTATGGCGAGGTTGATAACACTACTACTACTTTACATTATGTTAATTCTGCACTCTTCTATGCTGCAAGACCATATATGCTTTGAAGATGCTAGTCTTCGGTAGGACTAGCTCTTCCCCTCTATTCTGCTATTCTGCAGCCCAGTCCACATAAAACCCTTCTTTGAAAATGTTGCATATGTAGTGTAAATCCTTGCTTGCTGTGTACTTCGGATGAGTACTCACGTTTGCTTTACTTTCTTTTTCTCCTCTCATATCCAATTGACGCAACCAGACGATGGAGCCCCGGAGCCTGCTGCCCCCCTGCGACGGATACTACTACTACCACCCTCCCCGCAAGTACTACTACGGGAGCCGACTGACGACAGGAGTAGGATTCGGAGGTCCCCCAGGAGGCTGCGCCTTTCGATCGTAGTGTTTTTCTTTTGCCCCTCCTTCTTAAAGGCTTGTTCTGTCTTTCTTTTTATATCTGTACCCAGATATCTGATGCTTCCGCTGACCTTTGTATGCCTTCGAGCTATGTATTCGAGCCCTCGAGGCCCTGGCTTGTAATATAAGCTTGTATGACTTTGTTTATGTTTTAGAGTTGTGTTTGATACTTCAAGTAGTCCTTTAGGCTTGATCGTATGCACTTGCGTGTATGATTAGTACACGATTGTCGGGGTCGTCACAGAGCAGGCGGGAAGAGGAGGAGGAGGAGATGCTCCGATGGAGTGGAAGAGCCGGACCAGCAAGTGCCGGCCTTCAACATGGAGCAGGCGGAGGCGGAGTTTCGCCGTCGCCCGTCCGACGAGATGGCGAGTAGCAGGCCATCCTAGGGTCCATCCATAATGAGGCCTGTGTGGAGCCAACCGGCGCGTTCCTCCGGCGGAGCAGGCGAAGTCTGACGTGCTCTTCTCCGAGCTCGACGCGGAGATAAAGGCGGAGGAGGACGGAGCGTAGTAGCTGGAGGAGTCGGAGCTGCAGCTGCCGCCCATCTCCAGAGCCGGCACGGATATCGCCTTGATCTTCGACCAGGAGTAGATATGATTGACGTCAGTATGTAGGTTCTACTTCCTTTGCATGTCTTTGTATCGATATAAGAATCGAGTATGAGATGTCTGGATGCACAAGTGAAATTTGAGGTGTGCCTGGTAACTGCCCGCGGAAGCGCCCGGGCACATCCTCGGATGTTTAAGGGGCCGGATTGCTATATGTTGCTGTAGATGCCTTAGCTGCCGATCTGATCGCTATCACTGGTAACCGATATCAGAGCATCGGTTCGGGAAATCGATTTCGTCCCATTTATTACGGATGAGAGGAGTCAAAGATGACACCTCAAAGGAACCATGAGGCCTCCCCGAATGACGCCGCCCTACAAGGAACGTCGCCATCTCCTTTCTCTCGTTGTTGTGATGAGATGCACCGCAACGAGCCGTATGTATGCATGGTTTTTTGAGTTAAAACGAAACTTTATTTATTAGCAATAACCAGTACATCGTTTGTGAGAAACATTAACAACTTCACAAGAGGTTCCTCAAACCAATCCGAAGTCGAAGAAAATCTAGCTAATCAAGCAGTTCATGTGCTACTTTATTATTTGCCTCTCTATTACAATATCCAAATTTAGTCATGATAAAATCACATGCATACTGATAACAGCCATCGACTGCCCTCCGTCCTGCATTGTCTCAATCACCTCCAGATTGTCAGAGTTGATGATTAGGCGTTCAGTCCATCCCGCCCTTTGCGCTAATGTTAGGCCAAATTTGAGAGCTAGGCCTCTGCCATGAGAACATCCGCGTAGTAGTCGATCTTTCCATTTCCACCTGCAATAAACCTACCTTTGGTCGTCTCTCAAGACTGCCCCATCATACCCTTCAGCATGTCATGGTCAAAAGAGGCGTCAACATTGAGTTTCACAAAACCCATAGGAGGACATTGCCAACCCCCCTTTTTCATGGACGCCTTTGAAGATGATGCATTTACAAAATTATATGTAAGAGCTATGATCCCCATTGATATCTGAGTCGCATCCTGATTTAATTCCTTGTGCACTAATTTCCGTCTTTCCCACCATAAGATACCAAGCTGAGATAGCTATCATTTCTCGAACATTTTGGTATCCCATAATGCGCATTCTTCTTGATCTGAAGAAGTAATAGGTATCCAATTTCGCCTCTCCAGCACGATCAATCTCACAAGCTTTATTAATAATCACATCCATCCCTAGCCTTTTCCAAACCTCCTTTGCTTTAGACATAGGAAAAGCATGTCTTTGCATCTTCTACACCCTGAAGCAAGTAGGGCAAGAGGGCGAGACCTTTATGTGTCTATTAGTGAGTGTTGCCCAACATGGGAGAGTGCCACGTAGTGTCCGCCACAAAAAGATTTTGACTTTTGCCGACAAATAGCTTCCATATCGACACCATATAGGGTTAGGTGTGTGTTCGTCCCATCCCGTTGGAATATTTACTTTACTCTCCATACTGATAATTCCACTCCACAGAGTAAAGCAGATCGTACTAAAACAGACCATTTTTGTATAACTCCAGGCATAAGTCTGTCATTTATGTTGCGAAATTGGGATTGAAGGAATCCGTGGTGCGTCAATGGGCCACAGAGTGTTGTCTAATTAGGTCCTCATCCCAATTATTGGAGGCCGGGTCAATCAAATCAACGGCTTTTGATAACAAATGTCCCCCTTGGGAGCCAATCTTCCTAGTTGCACAATTTGGGATCCAGGCATCTTCCCAAATATGATGTTACGTCCATCCCCCACTCGCCAATATAGCCACGCTTGAGAGTGTAATTCCTGCCATAATGCTTTGCGAGTGAAAGAAGCACCATGCTTTGGCTTGGAGTTGAGCAAATCACCATCAGATAGTACTTGGCCCTTAGAATAGTAGCACACAAGGAGTCAGGATTTCAAGAGACGCCATGCTTGTTTGGCAAGCAGAGCCAGGTTGAACAGTGGATATCACGGAATCCCATTCCTCCTTGGTTTTTTGGTACCACACATTTTCCACCAGGCCATCCACTGCATCCTTCTCTGGTTCTCCTCGTCTCCCCACCAGAAATGCGCAATCGCGTCAATGATTCCTTTACAATTTTTTTTAGGAATTTTAAAGACCGACATTGCATAGTAGGTATGGCTTGGATCACCGCCTTTAATTCGGATCTCCTTCCCCCAGCAGATAGCAATTTTTCCTTCCAACCGCTAATTTTCTTAACAATACGTTCAATCAGAAATCTAAAGCAGTCTGTTTTATCAATACCCACATTTGCTGTAGGTAGGCCCAAGTATTTATCATTCAGAGCCTCCGTCATTATTTTTAGTGTTGTACCAATTGTTCTCTGATCTCTACTTTTGTATTAGGACTAAGAAAATATGGATTTTTCACGCTTACCAGTTGTCCCGATGCCGCACAATATAATCTAGTGCTGATTTAAGATTTTCCGCAATTTGTTGGTGGCTTTCATCAAGATCAATGAACATCTGCAAAGAGAAGATTTGAGACTGGCGAGGCTCTCTACCGAATTTAGCTCCTGATATGTTTCCATTCTCCGCAGCTGCGTAAGCAGGCATTCACCCTCTATGCATACAAAAATAAGTACGGTGATAGCGGTCCCCCTGTCTCAACCCTTCTCGTAGGCTTAATCTCTCACTTTCCTCTGCATTGATCCTTACTTTGGATCTACAGTTGAGCAACGCATTGGCATAATCAATTAACCACTCTTGAAACGAACCCAATTTCAGCATAATCTCCTTCAAAAAAGGCCACTCAACTCATCGTAAGCTTTGTGCATATCAAGTTTTATAGCACACAAGCCCTTACTACCCTCTCTTTTGTTCTTGATTGTGGAAAACATTCGTAGGCCACTAAAATATTATCCTTATCAATCTACCCGATACGAATCACTCTGTGTGTTGACTAATAATTTCTGTGTAAAAAAACCTTCAAGCGAGAAGCCACCATTTTTTGCAATTATTTTTATATAGCAAATTACATAAGCTGATCGCCTAAATTGGGTACCTTTTCTGGTGTATTAATTTTAGGAATCATCACGATCACCATACATTCCAACCTTGGGTTAGTGCATGTGTTGACTGCTTTCAGAACCACTCAATTAAGTCTTCCCCCAGCATGGGCCGAAACCTTTTATAGAAGATAGCATGGATTCCATCTGCCCCTGGAGCTTTCAAGTCCCCAAATATCGAATAAAGCCTGGCGAATCTTCCGCGGTATAAGGGCAAGTAGAGCATCATTCATTTGTTTGACACTCCCGACGAACGAGTGTAAAACATCTTGATTCGGCTGCTATAACTTCCGATGTAAAAAGCTTCGTAATATCCAGTAATGTGATTCGTCAACTCCTTATCTATTACCCAGTTTCCAGACTCATCTAATAGTTTCTTTATATTATTTCTTTTTTTCCTTTAGCATGTAGCGTTATGAAAGAACGACGTTGACGACCCCGTGCATCAACCAGTTCGCCCGTCCTCTCTGTAACTAGACAATTCCCACTTGACCAAAATATTTCAATTAACACAATAATTCCTTCTGACGCCATCGAGATTCTGTATCAATGGGCCACCCTTAGTCTCTCCAACTCTTTTTTTAATTTCCTAATTCTCACCTTGGTCCCATTAGCATTTCCTCCGGTCCCAAGTAATGCAGATCGGCTCACTGCTCTCGTACGTCAGCAGTGAAGGTCCAATACTGCTAGCTTTGCTTCTCCCAAGATGCCTTAACTATTTCAGTGACCGTCTCCTCCTTCAACCACCTCGCCTCAAATTGTGTAACGCGCCCCCTTGGCGTTTAAAGATTTTTTCATCCAATACTCCATATCCATTATGATTGGGCGATGGTCAATAATAACATTTCTTCATTGATCACTGCCGGCTCGTGAAATGTTGTTTGCCCATGCAATTTACGACTGCCCGATCAGGCGCTCACGTATTTCGCTCTCCTCCAAGTAACAATTCACCATTATAGCCTAGATCGTCCAGCCACCAATCCATTAGGCATTCCACGAAACCTCTCATCATACCAAGTGGTCTAGCCACACACCACCCTCTTTTTCGGAAGGATATAAAATTTCATTAAAATCCCCCAACACCACCCAGGGATGGTTGCCCCTACTATTTAAATTGCGAATATCATCCCAAATAGATGGCGTTCATTCCATTTCGGGTGACCATAAAGCCCGTGAACCGCCACTGAACCACATTCTCATACATAAATACAATATCAATAATGGGGCGAGACATAGTTTGACTCATTTTATTGGACTCATGATAAAACAAAGCGAGGCCACCGGCCTTACCATCACTTTCCACTACAACATAGAATCAAAACCTAACACGCGACGAAGCTCACCGGCTTTACAATTATTCAATGGGATTCGAAAGGAAAATTAAAATCTGCCCTTGTACGCTTCTGTAGTTACAGAAGCTCACGAACGGCCGTGTTGAGAGCATACCACGACAGTTCCCCTAGGATTTTCATTTTGCCTGCGGTCCTCCTCCTCGGAGGCTGCTGATGTACCAATCTCATCTTTGTCTTCGCCAACCGATTCCCCCCCTCGCGTCGCGTATTACTCTTCTTCCTCTTGTCAATCTCCTTTGCAACATGTGTAACCCCGCCCTCCTTGTCCTGGATTGCTATACTCTACCCGTGCACCCATTGGATGAGACGTTTACATCATCATATAAGATGCGCTCATAGCTATCCATCTCTTTCTCAAAAGAAAACTCTAAGTCACTACCCGTTGGACGAGGCCCAAAAGAATGTCCCCTTTTTTTCCCTAAACTTGCTTGCGCGCATCTTCAGCTCTGTTGGCCCCCTTTCTTTTTATCTTTCTTTTTGAATTGCCCCGCATAGGATTTTTAGCCGCACTGAATTTAAGGGTAGGGCATTATTCTCTGTAATATCCCCCGCCGTAGCATTCTAGCTGCAACAGTGCTGACTCGCCTCCAACACCCCCGGCTGGAAAAGAAGCCCGCCAGCATCATCCCCATGCGCTTGGGTTTGGCTGCGGTCACCTGTGCATGCGTACTCAGGCCAACTTGAAGGAATATTTTCCTTGAGGCAATATAAAGTTGTTATTTTATATTTCCTTATTCATATAAATGTTTTTATTATTCATGCTAGATTGTATTGATCGGAACATAAATACATGTGTGAATCATAGACAAACACTGTGTCCCTAGTGAGCCTCTACTTGACTAGCTCGTTGATCAAAGATGTTTAAGGTTTCCTGACCATGGACATGAGTTTGTCATTTGATAAACGGATCACATCATTAGGGGAATGATGTGATGGACAAGACCCATCCGTTAGCTTAGCATGATGATCGTTTAGTTTAATTGCTACTGGTTTCTTCATGTCAAATACATATTCCTTCGACTATGAGATTATGCAACTGCCGGATACCGAGGAATGCCTTGTGTGCTATCAACGTCACAACATAACTGGGGTGATTATAAGAGGCTCTACAGGTATCTCCGAAGGTGTCTGTTGGGTTGGCATAGATCGAGATTAGGATTTCTCACTCAAGTATCGGAGAGGTATCTCTGGGCCCTCTCGTAATGCACATCATAAGATGACTTGCAAGCAAAGTGACTAATGAGTTAGTTATGGATGATGTATTACGGAACGAGTAAAGAGACTTGCGTAACGAGATTGAACTAGTATGAAGATACCGACGATCGAATCTCGGCAAGTAACATACCGATGGACAAGGGAATACGTATGTTGTCATAACGGTTCAACCGATAAAGATCTTCGTAGAATATGTAGGAGTCAATATGAGCATCTAGGTTCCGCTATTGGTTATTGACCGAGGTGTCTCGGTCATGTCTACTAGTTCTCGACCCGTAGGGTCCGCACGCTCAACATTCGATGACATTTTGTATTATAGGAGTTTGTGATTGGGGTGACTGATATTGTTCGGAGACCCGGATGAGATCACGGGCATGACAAGGAGTCTGAGGTTGAGAGGTAAAGATTGAATATATAGACGATGGTATTCGGACACCGGAAGTGTTCGGAGGGTACCGGTACATATCGGGTCACGGATGGGGTTCCGGCACCCCCGGCAAAAGATATGGGGCCTAATGGGCCAAGAGGGGAAACGCAGCAGCCAGCAGGGGCTGCTGCGCCCTCATATGGGCCGACATAGGAGGAGAAGGAAGAGGGGAAGGGAGAAGGAAAAGGAGGATTCGGCCTCCCCCTTCCTTCCCTCCCCCTTCTTTCTTTTCCCCTTCGGTTATAAGGAAGGGGGGGGGGGGGGCGAATTGGGGAGGAACCCCAAGTAGGATTCGGCCTACTTGGGGCGCCCCCCTTGGCTGCTCCCTCTCCCTCCCACCTATATATAGTGGGGAGGGAGGCGCCTACAAGACACAACATCAACTGTTAGCCGTGTGCGTGTGCCCCCCTCGAGATTACCACCCTCGTTCATATTCTCGCGGTGCTAAGGCAAAGCCCTGCGTGGATCACTTCACCATCACCGTCACCACGCCGTCGTGCTGACGGAACTCATCTACTTCCTCGACACTTTGCTGGATCAAGAGTTCGGGACGTCATCGAGCTGAACATGTGCAGAACTCGGAGGTGCCGTACATTCGTGCTTGATCGGTCGGAACAAGAAGAAGTTCGACTACAATCAACCGCGTTGTCAAACGCTTCCGCTTTCGGTCTACAGGGTACGTAGACACACTCTCCCCCCTCGTTTCTATGCATCTCCTGATAGATCTTGCGTGAGCGTAGGAATTTTTTTGAAATTGCATGCTACGTTTCCCAACAGTGGCATCCGACCATGTCTATACATAGATGATATCACGAGTAGAACACAAGAGTGTGGGCGGTGATTGTCATACTGCTTACCACCAATGTCTTATTTTGATTCGGCGGTATTGTTGAATGAAGCGGCCCGGACACCCTTACAGACACGTTCATGAGACCGGTTCCACCGACAGACATGCAACTAGTTTTGCAAAGTTGGTTTGCGGGTGTCTGTTTCTCCTACTTAGTTAAATCGAATTTGACTGCGGCCGGTCCTTGTTGAAGGTTAAACAGAAAACTTGATAAATCACCGTTGTGGTTTTGATGCGTAGGGTAAGACGGTTCTTGCTAGAAGCCCGTAGCAGCCACGTAAACTTGCAACACAAAGTAGAGGACGTCTACTTGTTTTTGCAGGGCATGTTTTGATGTGATATGGTCAAGACATGATGTGATATACATTGTTGTATGAGATGATCATGTTTTGTAAAAGTTATCGGCAACTGGCAGGAGCCTTATGATTGTCCTTTATTGTATGAAATGCAAATGCCATGTAATTGCTTTACTTTATCACTATGCGTTAGCGATAGTTTGTAGAAGCAATAGTTGGCGAGACGACCACGAGCAACGATGGGATCAAGGTGTCAAGCCGGTGACGATGGAGATCATGACTGCTTTGGAGATGGAGATCAAAAGCACAAGATGATGATGCCCTATCATGTCACATATTTTGATTGCATGTGATGTTTATCTTTTATGCATCTTATTTGCTTATACAAGCGGTAGCATTATAAGATGATACCCTCACTAAATTTCAAGGTATAAGTGTCCTCCCTAAGTATGCACCATTGCGACAGTTCGTCGTGTTGAGACAACCCATGATGATCGGGTGTGATAGCACTCTACGTTCAAATACAAACGGGTGCAAGACATTTTTGCACATGCGGAATACTCGGGTTAAACTTGACGAGCCTGGCATGTACAGACATGGCATCGGAACACGAAGACCGAAAGGTCAAACGTGATCATATAGTAGATATGATCAACATAGAGATGTTCACCATTGATGACTACCACATCTCACGTGATGATCGGACATGGTTTAGTTGATTTGGATCACGTATCATTTAAATGACTTGAGGGATGTCTATCTAAGTGGGAGTTCTTAATAATTTGATTAATTGAACTTAATTTATCATGACTTAGTCCCTGATGTTTTTGCATATCTATGTTGTAGATCAATGGCCCGTGCTACCGTTCCTTTGAATTTTAATGCGTTCCTAGAGAAAGCTAAGTTGAAATATGATGGTAGCAATTGCACGGACTGGGTCCGTAACTTGAGGATTATCCTCATTGCTGCACAGAAGATTATGTATGTTATGCACCGCTAGGTGAAAGGCCTGCTCCAGGAGCAGATGCTAATGTTATGAACGTCTGACAAGCTCGATTTGATGACTACTCGATAGTTCAGTGTGCCATGTTTTTACGGCTTAGAATCGAGACTTTAAAGACGTTTTGAACGTCATGGAGCATATGAGATCTTCTAGGAGTTGAAGTTAATTTTTAAGCAAATGCCCAAGTTGAGAGATATGAAGTCTCCAACAAGTTCTATACTGCTAGATGGAGGAGAACATTCTATCAGTGAACACATACTCAAATGTCTGGATATCAATCACTTGACTCAGCTGGGAGTTTAATCTTTCATTGATAGTGTTATTGACAGGTTCTCCAATCACTGTCACTAAGCTACAAAGGCTTCTTGATGAACTATGATATGCAAGGGATGGAAAAGACAATTCCCGAGCTCTTCGCAATGCTCAAAGCTCGGGAGGTAGAAATCAAAGGAGCATCAAGTGTTGATGGTTAATAAAACAACTAGTTTCAAGAAAGGCCAGGGTAAGAAGGGAACTTCAAGAGGAATGGCAGCAAGTTGCCACTCCCGGGAAAAAGCCCAAAGCTGGACCCAAGCCTGAAACTGAGTGCTTCTACTGAAAGGACTGGTCCCTGGAAACGGAACTGCCCCAAGTATTTGGCGGATAAGAAGGATGGCAAAGTAACAAGCTATATTTGATATACATGTTATTGATGTGTACCTTACTAATGCTCGTAGTACGCCCTGGGTATTTGATACTGGTTCGGTTGCTCATATTTGTAACTCGAAACAGGGCTACGGATTAAACGAAGATTGGCTAAGGACGAGGTGACGATGCGCGTCGGGAATGTTCCAAGGTCGATGTGATCGCCGTCGCACGCTACCTACACATCTACCTTCGGGATTATTTTAGCCCTGAATAATTGTTATTTGGTGCCAGCGTTGAGCATGAACATTATATCTGGATCTTGTTTAGTGTGAGACGGTTATTCCTTTAAATCAGAGAATAATGGTTGTTCATTTATATGAGTAATATCTTTTATGGTCATGCACCCTTGAAGAGTTGTCTATTTTTGTTGAATCTCGATTGTGGTGATACATTAATTCATAATATTGATGCCAAAAGATGCAAAGTTGATAATGATAGTGCAACAATTTGTGGCACTGCCGTTTAGGTCATATTGGTGTAAAGCGCATGAAGAAACTCCATGCGGATGGACTTTTGGAATCACTTGCTTATGAATCATTTGATACTGCGAACCTGCCCTCATGGGCAAGATGACTAAACTCTGTTCTCCGAACAATGAAGCGAGCCAATGACTTATTAGAAATAATACATACCGATGTATGCGGTCCGATGAGTGTTGAGGCTCGCGGCAGGTATCGTTATTTTCTAACCTTCACAGATAATTTGACAGATATAGGTATATCTACTACTTGATGAAACCAAGTCTGAAACTTAAAAAGTTCAAAAATTTCAGAATGAAGTGGAGAATCCTCGTAACAAGAAAATAAAGTTTTTACGATCTGATCGCGAGGCGAATATTTGAGTTACGAGTTTGGCCTTCATTAAACAATGTGGAATAGTTTTCACAACCCATGCCACCTGGAACACCACAGCGTAATGGTGTGTCCAAACGACGTAACCGTACTTTATTAGATATGGTGCGATCTATGATGTCTCTTACCGATTTACCACTATCGTTTTGGAGTTATCATTAGAGACAGTTGCATTCACGTTAAATAGGGCATCGTCTAAATCCGTTGAGACGACACAGTATGAACTGGTTTGGCAAGAAACCTAAGCTGTCGTTTCTTAAGTTTGGGGTTGCGACACTTATGTCAAAAGGCTTCAGCCTAATAAGCTCGAACCCAAATCGTATAAGTGCGTCTTCATAGGATACCCTAAGGAAACATTTGGGTACACCTCTCACCCCAGATCCGAAGGCAAGATCTTTGTTGCCAAGAATGGAAACTTTCTAGGAAGGAGTTTTCTCCGAAAGAATTGAGTGGAAAGAAAGTAGAACTTGATGAGGTAATTAACCTTCTCTCGAATTGAAAGTAAGCTCATCACAAACACCGTTCCCGTGATGCCTACACCAATTAGAGAGGAAGCTAATGATGATGATCATTAAACTTCAGATCAAGTTACTACCGAACCCGTAGTCACCAGAGCACGTTTCACACACAGAGTGTACGGTATCCTGTTCTGGAAGTCATGTTACTAGACCATGATAACCTACGAACTATGAAGAAGCTTGATGAGCCCAGATTTCAAATGGCTTGAGACCATGAAATCTGAGATAGATCCATGTATGAGAACAAAGTGTGGACTTTGATGGTTTGCCCGATGATCGGCGAGCCATAGAAAATAAATGGATTTTCAAGAAGAAGACTGACGCTGATGGTAATGTTACTGTCTACAACCTCGACTTGTCGCAAAGGTTTTCGACAAGTTCAAGGAGTTGACTACGATAAGACTTTCTCATCCGTAGCGATGCTTAAGTCTGTCCGAATCATGTTAGCAATTGCTGTATTTTATAATTATGAAATCGGCAAATGGACGTCAAACTGCATTTCTTAATGTTCCCTAATAAGAGTTGTATATTATGCAACTAAGATTTTGTCGATCCTAAAGGTGCTAACTCGTACGAAGCTACCTCTACCGGTAACACTAATCCCAAGATGCGAGCGATCGCGACGAAGCGACCAACCATGAGGTCGCCGCACAGTGGAGGGAGAAACCCAAAAGGCAAAGCAACGGGCGCCTAAACCAGCAAGGGACCACAAGATTGTTATCAGTCACATGCCTAAGTTGACAGGCATGCCTCTTAGCCCCGAGAAGGCTGTCGAAGGATATAATAATAACAAGATTGGTTCCAGTTGGATAAAAGCGCATAAACATATAATCCATTAAGAACCGTTCCACAAACGACTAGTATCGTTCTTTGTGGTCTTTGTCCCTGGGCTTTGGATGGCTCCAGCAGAGAGGTTCTCAATTTGGGTATCTTGATTCATTTCTTCAACCCGTCGGAGTTGCCTTCGTTTTTTCAACTAAAATTGACTTGAACCCAACCACGGTGGATAATCCGATATTGTCTTCTCTCTTTGCGAATAATAAGTATAATGTCTTGGGGCGTTGTTCTTTACACAATGGGCACACAAGGCCGACTATTTGAAAGTTGCCTTCAAGATAATTAACACCTGTCGATTTTACCGACCGTTGGAATGGAATCCAACGTGGTGCAAAAATATATAGACAGGTGACAGAAGACCTATACTGATCGTGCTACTAGACTTGTGTGAGAACGTCAGCCGTTACGAACACGGCGACACGAGGCCCGGGCAGCCGGCACGTCACCTTTTTAAGGATTATATAGTAACATAATGGCACTACGCGCCGAGATTATGATCAGTGTTTTAGTAGCTCAGTACACGGCTAATCAAGGCTTTGACACCATCATATGATTGATTAGTAGTACTCCTCTCTACTAGTAGTTCCGGCCGGGTAGGGATTGCTCCGGCATGAACATCGATTATTGTAATCGATTACTATAATGTGTACTGATTTGCTTCTCTAGGCCAGACAGCGGCAGCTCCAGGGGAGTACGTTTTGGTGCTTATCCTTTTGTCCTTCCCAAGTCAACTCCAGCTCTATTCTGTCTCCAAGGTACCAATTCATCACAGCTCCAAGGGTCCTGAGGCCAACTCCAACTCCAACGCGTACTAAAAACGGATGTCCTTCTGTCTGGATTTCGTCCGTTTGAGGTGGCAATGGGATCGTGTCCGTCCGGATTCGTGAATGCGGCGGCCGTGCACCCAACGCGCGGCCGCATTTCGGCCGCATCTTGCCCTCGTGCCATGCAAAAGTGAGAAACAGAGGATTTAAAGTCGCAGCCGCGGTTCGCACTAGTTCACGCCGGCCGGCACACAGCCGCGGCCTACAGTCTGACGCCGCAACAAAGCCAGCGGCTGCACAGAGCCGGCCTTCAAAAAGACATGTTTCATGCCGGCAACAAGCCAGCAGCCGGCACAGAGCCCAGCCTTCAGAATGGACAAGTTTTGTCGCCGGCAACAAAGCCGCGGCTGGCAGGAGCCAGTCTTCAAAAGAGACAAGTTTTCTCGCCGGCACAAAGACGGCCTTAAAAAAGGACCACCATCGTGACCATCGCGGCCGAGGTCTCACCTAGATCATCCGTCGCGGGCGAACATCTCCTTCTGCCGGTTCGTGACCACGCCTTTCTTTCCGGTGACATGTTTTTCTTGTCGACGATCATGATCGCTAGTGCCACCTCCTTGGCTTTGTGTCGGCATTGGTGGCCTCGATCTCTAGCTTCTTGAGTTGAGCAGCCTCCTCGATGTCAAGCTTCCTCTTCTTCATGGCCTCCTCCATATCAAGCTTCTTCTTTTGAAGATATAGGTATATCTTCATTTGCTCCTCCTTCCCTTTGCTCTTCCTCTCCTCCGCATTTTTTTTGCTCATCATTCCTCCAAAGTTCCTTGCAAGGCTATAGAAGACGCATCACGCTTCTCGTCGACTTCGAGCTTGTCTTGCCCCACTAGTAAAACAGGGCTTTGGTTCGGGCCACCCAGCCCATTAGTCCCGGTTCATTCACGAACCGGGACCCATGGGGGGCATACGTCCCGGTTCATGCACCCAGGGGGCCGGCCGGGCCTCGTGGGCATTGGTCCCGGTTCGTCTGGACCCATTTGTCCCGGTTCCTGGCACGAACCGGGACCAAGGGCCTCGCTCCTGGCCCCATCCATTGGTCCCGTTCGTGGCTTGAACCGGAACAGAAGGGGGCCTTTAGTCCCGGTCCACGCACGAACGGGATGAATGAGGTGGCTATATATACCCCATCGCCGGCGAGCAGAGCACTCCCAACTGCTCTGTTTTTCTGGCCGGCGAGGGGAGAGCTTTGTGGTGCTCTAGCTCACCTCCTATGCACATGAGGTGTTTGATGAAATGCCCAGCCACACTAGTTAAGCTTTCTCCTCTCGAAGCTCGACCTTCAAGCTCCATTTTCCTCAAGATTTGTCTAGGTTTAGCGGTCCGTCACGTCCCGTCCCCGTCTTCACCGCCGTCGCGTCCGCCGCGCCGATCTCGTCGCCGGCATAACCGTGGTGAGCCTCTTGTTCTTATCTTCTTTCTAAAAGAAAAAAAATTCTCGTCGCCGGTTTTTTTACACACTTAATTATATATAATGCACGCAGTGAACCGGCATGGATGTACGGTGACAGACGCACCTCCGAGTACATTAAGGGCTTGCATAATTTTTTCGAAGTGGCTGAGGCAACAAGCAGAATGGTTTTATGTTTTGTCCATGCCCTATATGTGGGAATACGAAGTCTTACTCTGACCGAAAATCCTTCACACCCACCTGCTTGAGAAGGTTTCATGCCACACTATAGTTTGGACCAGCACGGAGAATAGGGGTTATGATAAAGACACGAAGAAGAAGAGGACGATGACACTATGTGCCCCCTGAATACGGTGATGCTGCAACGGGGGAAGCTGAAGATCAAGAGGAACCAGACGATGTGCCCGATGATGATCTCCGCCGGGTCATTGTTTGATGCAAGGAACAGTGCGAAAGTGAAAAGGAGAAGCTGAAATTCGATCGCATGTTAGAGATCACCAAAAAGGATTGTACCCCCCAATTGCGAAGATGGCAACACAAAGCTCGGTACCGTACTGGAATTGTTGCAGTGGAAGGCAGAAATGCTGTGCCTACAAAGGATTTGAGAAGCTACTGAATATTGAAGAAGAAGCTTCCAAGGATAACAATTGCCCGACAGTATGTACGCACAAAGAAGGTCGTATGCCCTCTAGGATTGGATATGCAGAAGAGACATGCATGCCCTAATGACTGCATCCTGTACCGCGGTGCGTACGAGGATTTGAACGCATGCCCGGTATGCGGTGCATTGTGGTATGATATCAACGAGATGACCCTGGTGATGTTGATGGCGACCCCCCAGGAAGATGGTTCCTGCGAAGGTTTTGTGGTATGCTCCTATAATACCACAGTTGAAACATCTGTTCAGAAACAAAGAGCATGCCAAGTTGATGCGATGGCACAGAAGGACCGTAAGAAACACGGGAAGTTGAGAGCACCCGCTGACGGTCGCAGTGGAGAAAATCGAGAGAGTACCGGGAGGAGTTTGCAGGTGACGCAAGGAACGTATGGTTTGGTTTAAGCGTGGTGACATTTATCCTTTCGGAGCAAGCACAATCACAGCACCTGGCCCGTGACTCTATGTATCTATACCTTCCTCCTTGGCTGTGCTGAAGCGGAAGTTCATTATGATGCCAGTACTCATCCAAGGCCCTAAGCAACCCGCAACGACATTGATGTGTACCTAAGGCCATTAGTTGAAGAACTTTTACAGCTGTGGAATGGAAACGGTGTACGTGTGTGGGATGAGCACAGACAGGAGGAATTTACCTGCATGCGTTGCTGTTTGTAACCATCAATGATTGGCCTCGCTCAGTAACCTTTCAGGACAGCAAACAAGGGATACCACGCATGCACGAACTGTTTAGTGACACCGAAAGTATATACCTGGACAAATGCAGGAAGAATGTGTACCTGGGGCATCGCGATTTATTCCGACCAACCATCAATGTCGAAACAAAAGGCAAGCATTTCAAACGAGGCAGATCACCGAAGAAAACCCGCCATGCGTACCAGTGATCACGTACTAGCTATGGTCTGATTACACGTAATCTGTGAAGGGTCCTGGCGGACTATCTGTTTCGAATGACGCTGAGGGACGCGCTCCCATGTGGAAGAAGAATCTATATTTTGGGACCTACCCTACTGGAAAGACCTAGAGGTCCCTCTCATCGACGTGATGCACGTGACAAAGAACCTTTGCGTGAACCTCTAGGCTTCTTGGGCGTGTATGGAAAGACAAAAGATACACCGGAGGCACGGAGGACCTGCAACGTTGGCACGAAAAAGACGGCATGCCTCCAAAGCAGTATGAAGGTCCTGCCAGCTATGCTCTTACCAAGAAGAGAAGGAAATTCCTTTGAATGCCTGCTCAGTATGAAGGTCCCGTCTGGCTTCTCGTCGAATATAAAGGGATAATAAATATCCCAGAGAAAAAGTTCCAGAACCTAAAGTCTCATGACTGCCACGTGATATGACGCAACTGCTTCCGTTGCATTGAGGGGGCTCTCAACCGGAAAACGTTCGATTAGCCATTGTGAAGCTACGTGAATTCCTCAATGCAATCTCTCAGAAGGTGATCGATCCAGAATCATACCAAGGCTAAGGAGTGATGTGCGGCAATATCTTGTCATTTTCGAGCTGGTGTTCCCACCATCCTTCTTCAATATCATGACGCACGTCCTAGTTCATCTAGTCGACGAGATTGTTGTTCTGGGCCCCGTATTTCTACACTATGTTCCCCTTTGAGAGGTTCATGGGAGTCCTAAAGAAATATGTCCATAACCGTCTAGGCCAGAGGAAGCATCTCCATGGGCCATCAAACGAGGATGTCATTGGGTTTTGTGTTGACTTCATTCCTTACCTTAAGAAGATTGGTCTCCCTCAATCGCGGTATGAGGGGAGACTGACTGGAAAAGGCACGCTAGGAGGGGACTCAATAATATGCAGGGACGGGCATTCTTGGTCTCAAGCACACTAACAGCTCTACAGAACTCTACCTTGGTGACCCCTTATGTCGATGAACACAAGAACATTCAGCGCGCTCCAAACACCCGGAGCAGTGTGACGCACTATTACATGTGAACACATCAGGACTTAGGTAGTTGGTTGGAAACACGTCTCAGAGGTGACAACCTGTTTTCTGATGGTGTACTCGTTGTCCAGGGGACCATCTTCGACTTATGACTTACAAGATACGAGATAAATGGAATACTTTTACACGATCGCCCAAGATCAAAAGAGCACCAACCAAACACGGTGTATGCTTGGATGCAGCAACCAAGAGGGGAAAGGACACATATTATGGTTACATAGTGGACATATGAACTTGACTACAGACATGATTTTAAGGTCCCTTTAAGTGCAAATCGGTCAATCTGTCAGGAGGCGGGTACAGGTAGAGCCACATTACGGAATGACAACAGTGGATCTAAACAATCTTGGGTACACAACGAACCATTCGTCCTAGCCAATGATGTGGCGCAGGTTTTATATTGTGAAGGACATGTCTACCATACCGAGAAAAAGAAAGATAAGGAAGCGAATACATCATACGATGAGCCAAAGGGCACTAGTTCTTTCAGGGAAAAGAGACCTGTGGGAGTGGAGGGTAAAGCAGACATGTCTGAAGATTATGAAATTTTCATGAAATTCCTCCCTTCAAAGTCAAGGCTGACCCAAGCACCCTGTTAAGCGATGAAGAATATCCATGGTTACGGCGCAATAAGCAAAGGACACAAGCGAGAAAAAGTGAAGAGAGATGAAGTCGAAAGGGTTGAAAATTGATGATATGGCTTTGAATGGTTCATTTTGAGCACACAAAAAGTCTGGAGTTCAAATAAGTTCAAAAAAATGAAATCCCTTTGTAACAGATGAGTTTTTGTCCAAACCCTGCTTCGAAAGAGATTGTCCTTTTGTACACAAGTGCATCCAGTTTTTGCGTAAACCTCTCAACTTTTTCACACTGCTATGTGGGTGAAATGATGATATCATGCCAATTTTCAACCTCTTCAGAGTTCATGTGAAGTGCTTTTCAATTTCAGGGTCATTTAGCTCAAAAAAATCGTAAATGCATGAAAAATAACAGATGAAGTCAGAAAGGGTTGAAAATTGATGATGTGGCTTTGAATGGTTCATTTTGAACACACAAAGTCTGGAGTTCAAATAAGTTCAAAAAAATGAAATCCCTTTGTAACAGATGAGTTTTTTGTCCGAACCCCCAGATACTTCGAAGAGATTGCCCATTTTGTACACGAAGTGCATCCATTTTTTGCCGTAACCCTCTCAACTTTTTAGCACATGCTATGTGGGTGAAATGATGATATCATCCCAATTTTCAACCTCTTCAGAGTTATGTGAAGTGCTTTTCAATTTCAGGGTCATTTAGCTCAAAAAAATCAGTAAATGCATGAAAAATAACAGATGAAGTCAGAAAGGGTTGAAAATTGATGATGTGGCTTTGAATGGTTCATTTTGAGCACACAAAAAGTCTAGAGTTCAAATAAGTTTTAAAAAAATGAAATCCCTTTGTAACAGTGAGTTTTTGTCCAACCCTGATACTTCGAAAGAGATTGTCCATTTTGTACACGAAGTGCATCCATTTTTTGCCGTAACCTCCTCAACTTTTTAGCACATGCTATGTGGGTGAAATGATGATATCATGCCAATTTTCAACCTCTTCAGAGTTCATGTAAGTGCTTTTCAATTTAAGGGTCATTTAGCTCAAAAAAATCAGTAAATGCATGAAAAATAACAGATGAAGTCAGAAAGGGGTGAAAATTAATGATGTTGGCTTTGAATGGTTCATTTTGAACACACAAAAAGTCTGGAGTTCAAATAAGTTAAAAAAATGAAATCCCTTTGTACAGATGGGTTTTTGTCCGAAACCCTGATACTTCGAAAGAGATTGTCCATTTTGTACACGAAGTGCATCCAGTTTTTGCCGTAACCCTCTCAACTTTTTAGCACATGCTATGTGGGTGAAATGATGATATCAGCCAATTTTCAACCTCTTCAGAGTTCATGTGAAGTGCTTTTCAATTTTAGGGTCATTTAGCTCAAAAAATCAGTAAATGCTGTAAAATACAGATGAAGTCAGAAAGGGTTGAAAATGAGTGATGTGGCTTTGAATGGTTCATTTTGAACACACAAAAAGTCTGGAGTTCAAATAAGTTTAAAAAAATAAAATCCCTTTGTAACGATGAGTTTTTGTCCGAAACCCTGATACTTCGAAAGAGATTTTCCATTTGTACATGAAGTTCATCCAGTTTTTGCCGTAACCCTCTCAACTTTTAGCACATGCTATGTGGTGAAATGATGATTCATGCCAATTTTCAACCTCTTCAGAGTTCATGTGAAGTGCTTTTCATTTCAGGTCATTTAGCTCAAAAAAATCAGTAAATGCATGAAAAATAACAGATGTTCAGAAAGGGTTGAAAATTGTGATGGTGCTTTGAATGGTTCATTTTGAACCACAAAAAGTCTGGAGTTCAAATAAGTTCAAAAAAATGAAATCCCTTTGTAACAGATGAGTTTTCGTCCGAAACCTTGATACTCGACAGAGATTGTCCATTTGTACACGAAGTGCGTCCATTTTTTGCCGTAACCCTCTCCCACTTTTTAGCACATGCTATGTGGGTGAAATGATGATACCATGCCAATTTTCAACCTCTTCAGAGTTCATCTGAAGTGCTTTTCAATTTCAGGGTCTTTACTCAAAAAACTCAGTAAATGCATGGAAAATAAACAGATGAAGTTAGAAAGGGTTGATTGATGATGTGGCTTTGAATGGTTCATTTTGAACACACAAAAAGTCTGGAGTTCAAATAAGTTCAAAAAAATGAAATCCCTGTAACAGATGATTTTTCGTCCGAAACCCTGATACTTCGAAAGAGATTGTCCATTTTGTACACGAAGTGCATCCAGTTTTTGCCGTAACCCTCTCAACTTTATGAAACTCTATAGCAAAAATAATTAACTAAAAGAATGAACTAGAAAACTTTAATGAAACTCTATAGAAAAAGAATAACTAGAAAACTTTAATGAAACTCTAAAACAAAAGGAATCAACTAAAATTTATGCAACTAAAATTATCAAAGTATTTTCTTTCAAACATTAAAGCAAAAAGAATTTTCATAAAGAACTTTTTTTGTTAGAAACTTTTATAGCAAAAGGAATTATCAAAAGATTTTTTTTGTTTGAAACTAAAATAACAAAAACTGTTTTTGAATATAATGATAAAACACAGTATATTAAATAGCAGGAAAAGAATCACTCCAAAATCTATTTTATAGTAAAGTTAATCACAAACTAGTGATCACACAAATTTCAAAGAATTCAAATTTAAACTATTCAAATTGGAAAACTAATGGCACTAACAGCAAGTTTATAATTTTTACCTAAAAGCAAAAAGAATCACTGAAAAACAGTTTGTATTTTGTTGTAAGTAGAAACAAAATAAAATAAATAAAGCAAAAAAGAAAACAAAAAATAGAAAAAAAATAAAAAAAATGCCACCTACTGGGCCAGCACGGCCTGAATCGACTAGAAACCCATCCATGGGCCAGATTCAGGCCCGCAGGCCCAGCAGGCCCACGTCAAGAGAGCAGAAGGCCTGAAAGCCTGCAGTTGAGAGGAGCTCGAGAGGTTCGGCGCAGCAGCGCTTATAAACCACTCTCGAGCTCTCTCAACTAGCGAGGTGGGACTAAACATCCCACCCACCGCGCTGCG